>JAIUND010000220.1:0-94848 GCA_034699125.1 Gisinianus flammeolus | reverse complement strand
AGAGAGAGAGAGAGAGAGAGAGAGAGAGAGAGAGAGAGAAAGAGAGAAAGAGAGAAAGAGGGAGACTAAAAAAAAAACCTTTATCACCACCCCGCTGACACGAAGAGTAAACAGATCACATTGCATTCGAAACTCTTTCAGGGCTTTTTAATTATCAACTACATGCTAATTCCCAACCTTTTATTGGTATACTCAATTCTTCTTCGTCTTCTTCTTTTTCTTTTTCTTGCATCGTAAGACTTAGTCTCCGTCTCCGGCTTCTAATTGTCCACAGAAACTTATTCTCCACAACGATTTTCTTTCTCTTGCCTTTCTTTGCCTTTGCTATACTTCCATCTTCCATCCTCCTTGTGCTTGTGCTTGTGCTTGTGCTTCTGCTTGTGTTTGTAGTTTGTGAGTATCTTTAGCCATTTATCTGTCTGATGTTTTATTATTTCTCCATCCAAATCCATTTTCATTTTTATCTTGCATTCTAATTTCTTTGCCGGTATTTATTTTTATTTCGCCATAGCTCACCAACGCCAACACATACACCAACACCAAGCCAAACCATCCAACTGTGTCTACACACAGAATTTTAAATCACTTTTGTTATATACAGAGAATGGAGAATGGAGACTATCTGCATGCTGCATGTATATATAAGAATATAAGTACGTTTGTTTGAGTGTGTGGAAATAAAAATAGAAACAGAAACAGAAACAGACAGAAATGCTTTGACTCCTTTAAAGTTTTTCCCTATATAAATATATTATGTATTCGTATTCGTATTCGTATTTCCTCAAGTGTTCATTCAATCTTCAAGTGCTAATTTTATGCTTTAACTCCATTTAAAGAATTTCTTTTTTCACAAGCGAATGCTCATTCATCGTTCATCGCGCAAACCTAACCAACATCGCAACATTTTATCGTTTTCTGTGCAAAGAGAACAGAACGAGAGAGAGAGAGAGAGAAAGAGATGAATTCAAATTGTTTGCATTTTATATGACTTGCATTCGAATTCCAAATCAAAAATCCATAGCCGACTAATGCAGATAATTTATGTACTTATATACAATCAAAATTAGAAGCTTTGAGCTTCCAACTTGAAAGCCACCGGATTTTCATACATTTGTAATTTGTATTTTTACCAATGGTATAAATGGTATAAATTACCATGGCATTGCATTGCCAAAGTCTGACGATGCGCCTGCACAATTTTCTTAAAAATGAGCTCAAACTTCTCCATATATTTCATACGATATAATATATTATACATGTACGTATTTTATTTTATCTCAAATCTTCTTGCTTGTCTATAAAAAGTATTTTAATTAATCTTAATCATAATCTGTGTGTTTGTAATTTGTAATCTGGAGATGAAGATTCCTTCAATTACTACAGATAAATATTCCTATCCTTCTCTTTCTCTTTCTCTTTCACTTTTTAGTTTTAGTTCTTGGTCTAGTTTTAATTCTATATTCTATATACTATATATATATTCTCATCTCTCGTTAAGTTCTGTTTCAGTTGCTCTGTTGTTGTGTTGTCTGGTTCTGGTTTCTGTTTCTAGTTCTAGTTCTGCTTTGTACAGTGTGAGAGAGCGAGAGAGAGAGAGAGAGAGAGAGAGAGAGAGAGAGAAAATGGAAAAAATGCAATAAATTAAAAGATAGCCATATAGCGTCGTCAGACTGACGATGAGAGAGCCGAAGACTCTCGTAGAATTATTTTTTGGAGAGAGAGAGAGAGAGAGATGAGGAGAGAGACGGAAAACTAAACGTAGCAGGGGCGAAATGATTTAATCCTGTTGTCAGGTCAGTTATCCACCATCAGCATCAGCTCCAGCTCCAGCTCCAGCTCCAGCTCTTCACATACAGACTTTCTAATTATATTCTCCTCATTCGGTTTCGGGTATGTATGTCCAACTAATTATTATTATTATTACTCTGTAGTTTTTACTTTACTTTTGTAGTTCCAGTTCCAGTGATCTTGTTCAAATTGTTCAATCGTTCAATTGTTGAATGTAGAAGTAGACTAACTAGCTCAGAATCTATAGGAGATCCATTTGATACTGAAATCTGAAATACCTGTACACATACTGAAATATTCGAGGAAATGCCATGCCATTCCATTGCCATTGACAATGCCAATGCCAACTTAAACCAGTAACTAATAGCAGCAGCTAATAGCTAATAGTTAATAGCTCGTCATTTCATACAGATATAATACTGCATGATATGTACATCAGTTACGATATATCTGGAAAAAAGGGTTAATAAGTAGTTCATAATATTCAATAAATACATTACATTACATACGCCGAACATAATATAACATAACATGATCATGATCATGCAATGTAAATGTAATTGAGCCGATGCATCGTACATATCGTACTTAAATACGTACATAGTTTTTTTTTGTACTGTGCGGAACGGAACACGACGGATTTTCATTTAAAAGAAAAGAGATTTCTTGTGGATTCTTTGGATTTCCCATTTCCATTTGGAAAACTACAACCACAACCACAACTATACAACCAAAACTAAAAGCAAAAGCAACATCCAGTTGTTCATAAATCATTGAAAAACTTAATTAATCCATTGATTTAGAGTTGGAACCTGTTGAAGGGGTTCGTTTTTACTTTTCATCTTTTTTCTCTCTCTCTTCTTCTTCTTCTTCTTCTTCTTCTTCTTTTTCTTCTACTTCTACTTCTTACTGTTTGTTTCTTTTTCTAGAACGAGAGTTGACTTTTCTCTCTCTCTCTCTCTCTCTGTTAAGTTTGAGAGAGTGTGGAGTTTAGAGTGCAGAGTTTAAAGTTGGTTTTTTTTTGAAGCCTCGAGGTTATTGTATTTATATTTGTATGTGTATACAGATATATTTATATTTGTATTTGTGGATGTGTACAGATATGTTGGATGATGCTGTGATGATATGAGGACTTAACATCCACAGATCAACCTTTACACTTTACATTTTACACTGGACTGGACTGGACTGGATTCGTGGACGTGGATTCAAACTTGTACACATTTATATCGTAATACCGGCTGGACCATGGTTAACAGGAAAAGAGCAAGAGCAAGAGTAACATCCAGACTAAACTATACGATAAAAGTAAGAGTACCTATATAAAAAGTTTGAGAGAGCCTGAATAGATATTTACAAGAGACAGAGAGAAAGAGAAAGAGAAGGATGGACGGACGGAATAGGGATAAACGAGTTAAAATCTATAATAATAATATGTAATATTTTTTACACATTACATAATGCGATCGTATTCCCATTCCCATTCCTATGACTATGATAATGCATAAGGAAATGTATAAAGAGCGAGAAAGAGAGAGAGGGAGAGAGAAGCAGAGAGAGAGAGCAAAAGGGTCAAACAGCAGGTACAGAAAACAATTCTTTTTTGACAGGTTATGTGTGTGTCTAGTTGTAGTTTGTAGTTGTGTGATGTGATGTGGTTTGTGTATTCGAGTATTAGTCAATGGTTTGGTGGTGTACGGCTTCTACTTCTACAATCTATATGTACGTACAAACTACAAATATATATATTATGTACATTATTTAATATTTTGAAAAGGTATAAGCAAGTAAGTACGCATATAATATCTGGGGGAACCACACTTGAATTCTTTTTTCTCATTCGATTCTTTTGCCCAAGTCCCAAATCCAAATCCAAATTCAAAATCTCCAAGTGGAGAGTTGAGTCGATTCCAATCCCAAGTGGAAGAGAAAAAAAGAAAAAGAAAAAGAAAAAGAAAAAGAAAAAGAAAAAGAATAGACTGATACTAAAAAACCAAAAACCAATATGCACTGAGCACTGTTAAAAAAATCACGATCGTATATGGGCTATGGCGATGAGGATGGGGATTTTGGGATGTGATGTGATGTGGAGGGTTGTTTTTTTTTACAATTGTATGCCTATACACAACGTGAATATATGACAAAAATCACACGTGAGCTTCCTACCTGTGACTTGGACTTGAGACTTGAACAACTCAAATGCAGAGAGAGAGAGAGAGAGAAAGAGAGAGAGACGAAGCATGGATCACTATGACCCGCGTCGTTGACCTTTCATCCCCGTCCTCCTGTCCTCTTTCTCTCTCTCTCTCTCTCTCTCTCTCCATTCACTCTCCATGTACTTCCATTGTGTGCTGTTTCCATGTACACATTTCCTATTATTTCTGTTTCTGTACTTTGTATTGTATATTTACTTGGAGTTGAAGGAGAAGCAGACATTGTATTTACCTGCCATAAAAATACGTGATGGAAACAACGTCACGGGTTTCTCTCCACCTTCCGGTTTTCTCAACATTGTTCCTCCTTCAATTCCTCCAAAAAACGAACATTTCCCTCTTTCTCTCTCTCTCTCTCTCTCTTCCTCTTCACCCTCTCTCAATTCTCAATTCTCAATTCTCAATCAATTCAGTCGGGGGGGAACTTATTTCTTATTTCTTGATTCAATTTCTCATTGTTCCTTTTTTCCCGTGGACACCCGTCAATAATGTCATAGAAATGTGTGTGTGTAGCAACAGAACAGTCAAGTCAAGAAGAGAATTTACATCCTTTCCCCAAAAGTTGTCGTATTCGTATAGGTACATGAAGGAACTCAGTATACCACGTACAAAAAACAAAAGTACTTCATACTTATTACTGTAAAATGTAATATGGAAAAGAAATCCATTGATTTTGTCTCAGTATCCATCCTGTAAAATATAAGATCAAATGTAGCAATGGCAATATTAATACAAATCTATAGGTACTGATACAAAGTTGTTTCTGTGTATAGAAGTCGACTTATTCGAAATTCGAATATTCAAGGAGAATAACAAAACAAAAAAAAAGGAAATGTAGTTTTTTTTATTGTTTCTTTTCCTTATTGGTATTGTGATTGTCTGCTAATTGCTGTCCGTACACCACAGATGACTAACAATTAACAATGTACAAATTATTGATTTGAGACATAGCACGAGTGGGACACGAGAGAGAGAGAGAGAGCGAGGGAAGTTGGACGGCACAGAATGTGATACATGTAGAAATTAAATGTACATACGGATACAATACACACATGTACATGCATAGTTGTAGAGGAACATGAGAAAAATGAGATGTAGTGGGATGTGAATTGTGAATTGTGAAGGGATGGGGGATGGATGTTACAGGTAAATGGTAAATGGTAGCGTGGCCGTATCTATCTGTATCTGTACTCTGTACATAGGTTTAACTGACGAGAGCTTGTATAGCTTTTTTTGAAATTGAATAATGATTTACGATGGATGACATTGCACTTTTCACAGTTCCTTTTAATTGTAAGATGTACGACTTATAAGACTCTCTCTCTCTCTCTCTCTCCATGTACCTACCTTTTATTACTATGACTATTACTATTACTATTATAACAACGTAACTACAAACAACAGACTACGACTACAGAGATTTTTACAGGTTGCAAGTTGGCAGTTGGCAGTTGGAAGCTGCAGATAGATAGAAAAAAATACGTTGTGTACAGATAGAATTTGATATGATATGATGTGATATGATATGATATGAAAAGAAATGAAATGATACCTTTGACTTTTAAAGCTCAAGCTTATTATTGTATTTCTATTGTTTTAAGTTTGATGGGGTTGACTCTCCGTCTTTTACCTCTCGTCAGCAGTCGTCAACTCGTCTTCTTCTTGTCCGTCCGACGTATTAAATATAATAATATACTTATAGGTATGAAATTTTTTCCGAGCTGATGAATTTTTCGATCTGCGCTGGCTGTGACTGTGAAATCTTTTAAGGAAAGCTTTTCTTTTCCCTATAGATATTTATGTACAGACATTTCCAATATAGTAATAATATTAATCTCGTTTCATTAGTCTCGGTTTTACAAATGACAAATACATACGATATATACAGATATCCATGCGAGTTGTTTGTGTGTACAAAAGGTACATTTTTTCGAGTCATAAAAGGCGAGTGAACTGTCGATATGCGATAGGCGATAGTTGATAGTTGATAGTGAATCCCATTATGTACATTGCGATCATGATGATGATTTTCAAAAGTCATTCCAGACCAAATAGAAAAAAAAATCCTCGAATCCTCGTGTCGAGAAGAAGCTCAAACATAATATTATTGTCATGACGAACGAACGAACGGACGACGAGAAAAAGAAAAATGAGAAATCAAATTCAAAATTCAAATTCAAATTCAAAATCAAATATCATCGGTCATGGTTATTTTAAATAATGTAGAAATATCTTTGGAAGCTCTCGCCTGTCGCCTTTCGCATTTCCGTCTCGTGTATGTAGTATTTGTATTTGAATTCAATTTCAATTTCAAGTAGCAGTTGCCAGTTGCCAGTTGCAGTTTCCAGTGAGTATCCAATAAATTATTGCGTAATTTTTTCTAGTGTGTGTAACTAATTGGGGGAATTGAAATTTAAACGGATTTTTTTTCCCTGTAGTATTTACTTTGGCAAGTTTTTGCACCTTTGCACTTTTGCATTTACCCTTGTGTTTTATTTCATGTTGTTTTAGGTGAGACTGAGTTTTTGTTGTGTGTGTGTGTGTGTGTGTGTGTGGGATTTCAGAATGAAGTATGGAGAATTGAATGGTAAGACTTTGAAAGAGACTTGAAGATTGGGATTGGGAATGATGATGACGATGAGGAAGATGGAAGGAAATGAGAGAAGAAGCAGGAGCAGAAGCAGAAGCGTACGCGTAAAAGCGAGATAAATGAAGTTTCAACAAGTTTTGAACTCATGACGTCAACAGCAATTAACATATACGTCCCTCATGAATGAATCATGAAGTACACACACAGTACAGTCAGTATAATATAATATAATATCGTACATACAGACACACATACTTATATGTATATAAATGAGAAGTACATGATTAGTGAGTACAAGTATCCGTATGTAGGAGCAAAAGTAAGTATACATTACATAGCGAGTCTACATTCATATAAACTATAAACATTCGAAGAATATCTGTACACACACACACATTTCTATATATTCCGTTTTTGCTTCGTGTTTGTGTAGGGAACAAAAACAAGAACAAGCGTCCGTGCTATTAAACTATTAACAAATTGACTTTTCCGGTGTTGTTGTGTTGGATTTGGATTTGGATTTGGATCTCCCCTAAACTTTTATGTATATTATATATATTTATTTCGTTTTTCTCTCTTGTAGCTTTTAGCTTCTCATCCTCATCTCCCTCTCCAACCAAACCAAAAAAACAAAAACAATTATACCTGAACGCATCCCCAGATTTTCGTTCCGTTTTCCTCATTCCAATATAAATATACAGAGTTTATTTTGGTTTGCTTTTGTTTTTCCTTTTGCTTTTGCTTTTGATTTTCCTCCAAACTCTCTTATTTCTTTGGTATTTGTACAAAGAAATTGAAATTGATACGATAGGTACGTACTTTGCTTTGGTTTGCAAAGGTATAAACGATTTTATCGTTAGTAATCTCTTTCATTTTCATAACTTTACTAGAAGAAATTAGTACGGCAGTAAAAATGGTCTGTCTCTGTACGATATAAATACAAAATACAGATTATTTATCTCATTCCATCATATCATAAATACTTGACTATAGGGAATAGTCTTTGAGATGAGATTTAAGGGAGAAAAAGAAACCACAGGGACACCTACATAATAGAAATAAAGGGCAAATGGAAAGGATTTCATTTGATATTCAATATTCAATATTAAATGGGGTGTGTATAGTTTTTAGCTGTATATATCTGTATCTGTAGCTGTAATAATTTGGATCGTTGGTAGCTTCAGTTTTGACTGGTATTGAGTGACTTCTTTTTATCTTAATTAATTGCTTCTGATTTCTGATTTTGTGGCTATACAGACGACAGATACACATTTGGTGGTCGAGGCCTTTGCATTTGCTGTCCGCTGATGATGGTGAATCCCAAAACTCTTTGTGGTTTTGTCTTTTGTGTGTTCCCCCACTTTTATTTGTACGGTACTTTTGTGCTTACACACGATCTTTTCCCTTTTTTTATTAAGTATCTATATGCAGGTAATATATACTATATACAGATAGAAAAGCATCTTCAATATTACTTATTGCCTTTGATCAATTAGACTAATTAACAATTTCGATTATGCTCCATCGTCATCATTCCTCATTGTCGTAAAATGCAGTGATTTTGATTTTATATAGCTCCACTCGTAAAACTATATGTACAGGGCTGAATAAAACTAATTCAAGTGTAAAGTAAACGACAGTTTTTTTCCATAAAGAAATCCGCAATTAGACAAAGTATATACCAAGACCAACAAAGATTTTCTCTGGATTTGTGCATGTTTTTACAGATATAAAAACCAAAACATTTACAGATATTTAGTTCACACAGATTTCAATCAAGGATTATCTTATAAAGTCATTAAGTACAGTTAGCTCTTGAAGTTTAAACTCATTTTTGTACTCAAAATTTCCAATAAGTATAGATAGAGTACATATTTATATAGGGTGAAAAAAGTAAGTGAAAAGTCATGTGATGAGGGCAAGGGAGAAGAAGTGTGTGTACATATTCTGTGAAGAATCCGTATAGAGAACATGGAGCTCGAGGCATGATAAATTTGATCTGTGTGTGTGTGTGTGTGTGTGCGTCTATTTGTCTATTTGTCTTGCCATTTGCACGGCTATTGTTAACATATTCTTATGTTTATACGTGTTTGTTATTGTTGAACATGGAAGTTGTTGTCTTGTTCTTGTTGATGTTCTTCTTCTTGTATATATCTGTAAGTTGGATTTGGATTTGGATTCTCGTTTTGCTGGCACTCCGTTGTGTACTGTAAAACTGAGGGAATCTTCCTTTGATTTGTATAAGTATTAAGTATTTCCACTTGTAGGTAGTTTTGTACAGTCTGAATCTCCTTTGCTTTCCTCGTCTGATTATTTATCCAGGTGTAATATGTACTCAAACTGAAAGGAGTCTACGAGAAAGAGAGAGAGAGAGAGAGAGAGAGAGAGAGAGAGAGAGAGAGAGAGAGAGAGAGAATTCGACCCCCAACCGTCAATCTATATGCGAGTTTCTGTGCTCTGACCTCTCGACATTATTTTACTACCCGCTGACTCGTACTCTTAAACTTCATCTCAGCTCTCTCAGTCTCTCTCTCTTTCTTTCTCTCTTTCTCTCTCTCTCTCTCACTAAAATAGTTTTTCAATTTTTTCTACCAAAACCAAAAATCCAATCTTGAATTTCCTTATAACATTTGTATTTCATTTTATTTATAATACGATATCACGTGTTCACTGGGAAGGAAAGTAGTGCACTATATTAAATTCTTATACATTTTGAAGAGTTAATGAAAAGCCAAGAGAGAGGGAGAGATAAAGAGAAAAATCCGAAGTTTTTCTCATCCTACATTTAAAAAAATCCCTTATATAAATCAACGGGTTTTTTTTTATAGCCATGTTTCAAGTTGAGATTTAAGATTACACAGGTGATTTTTTTTTTTTTTTCAATTCTTTCAGATTGATATGGATGAAATGAAATGGAGATGGAGATTGAGATGACATTTGAATTCGAATTTCAATTCAATCGGTGAGAAGACGAAAGACTAAAGACCTAAATGAAACTATATACAATAAATGAAGGAAAAATCTATGAGAATGATCAAGAAAATATGAGAATGAAAAGCGACGAAAGAAAATTGCAGGTGGACTAATAGAACTACACAGAAGAGAGAGAGAGAAAGAGAGAGAGAGAGAGAGGAAAGTAATACAAAGTAATATAGAGAAAATATGAGAGAGAACAAAAAAAAACCATGGAGTACCAGCACAGCATGAAATTAAATGTGTGAAAAAATTTCATTTAAGTCTCGACAGATTTACGCACGATTTTCCACATAATCATCGCAATTTTCCCCCTTGGGAGTTTACCTTTGATCCTCTCTCTCTCTCTCCCCCTTTCTCTCTCTCTCTTCAATACTCATCCGACAATTTCAAAATCTAAAATCTTCAATCCATTTGACCCATTTCACCATTTCACATTATAAAATCATAATAATAATATATCAACTCTTCCCATGTGTGTATTTCAATATTTCAAATCTCAAATCTCAAAAAACCATGGGATGCATTCGCAAAAGTAACATCAAACTTGAGGAAAATAACATCATACACAAAAAAAAAGAATAGTCAGAGCAGTCAAATCCTTAATGCTTCAAATTTCAAATCCCCATCTCTCATTTTCAAAAATTACAAGAAAACGCTCAGATTTTTTGATTGTTGATTGTTGATTGTCGTATTGACAGTTGATGGAAAAACTCGTAAAAATCATGAAAATCTTCCATGTAGTATGTAAGAAAGGCGAGAAAGTTTAATTAACACTGTGATCTTTTACATGTTGGTTGTGGAAAGTCTATAAGAAAATGCAAGGAGATTGCACTGCTATACAAATATACAAGAAAGGAAAAAAAAAGAAAAATGGTAGACATTTATCTGTAGACGTTGACGACAAGACAAGACAAAGTGTGGACGACATTTTTGTGATAGTACTTTTGTGTTGTGTGTGGATTGTGAACTGTGGACTGTCCTTGTATCTTTCCTGTATGTACAATATGCAGTATGCAGATGTACGATAGAAACTAGTTGGTATTATGTACATACTTACAGTGTACACATTGTGCATTGAAATATAAATATGGTAAAGTATGTGCGTTTTTTTGTATGGTAAAATGTGCTGTATTGGCTCGTATTTCGTATTTGTATCTGTTTCTGTACTCTGTGCTCTGTAATCTGTAATACAGAGTCTTTATGTAGATACTTTATGTATGGAATGGAGACTGACTGAACTCATTGTATTCTATATGCTCCATCATTATTAAGGTAGAATGGATAAATGTATAGAATATTTTATGGAAGGTATGTCTTGTCTAGTGTGTGTGTGTGTGTGTGTGTGTGTGAGTGTGAGTGTGTGTGAGTGTGAGTGTAGTATGCATATTACTAATATGATATTAGACACGATAGTTGTAGTTGTTAGTTTGTGTGAAGTGGAAGGGTAGAAGAGAGAGAAAGAGAGAGAGAGAGAGGAAAAAACAGACTGTGTAGAGAGAGAGAGAGAGCATTAGAACTTCCTTTAGTGTAAGTACACACGCAATTCGGCAATAGAAAAAAAAGAATTATCCTTTATCACCACCTCGCCTTGTCTTGAGAGTCGTTATCTCTTTTTCATTCATAATCATTGTTTTCTGACGTACATTATTATGACTATTTTAACTCACTCATTCACTACAGTTTTCCTCTCTCTCTGTCTCTCTCTCTTATTCTCTCTCCACACACAACACACACTATACTTACACCTACACTATGTACCACACTAGTCCTTTTTTCAACACATACAAATACCAGAGTACTCTCCACACACATTACATGGCTATAATATTTCTACATCAACTACAATCTACAATCTACAACCCTTCCTAATTACGATACAGAACCAAAACCAAAACCAGAACCAAAAAAACAGGGACAGAACCAGACACATGAGAATTATCTTGAATCCATATGCACATCACATTTACAACTACGATATAAACTCAAAACGATTATCTCAAAGGTGCCTTTGCCTTCCTTTTCCTCTCTTCCTCGAATCTCTTCGTCTTCGTCTCTTTCAACATTCTCAAACTGACACTGAAACGAAACTCTCTCGAATTCTGCTCATTTCTGGTGTCGTACCATACCGATATTTTTTCCAAATTATTATTACTAAAAATTGTGGTTTAGTATCCACAAATATTTTTTAATGAACGCATAGATTCAAATTTCAAATTTCAAATTGTATAGCGAAAAGTTAAAAGTCAAACTGGAGGACTTGCTATGGGTTTTGTATATAAATATTATAAATCTGGATGAGGAGATAAATGGTAAATGGGGAATTCAGAGAATTGTGTGTGTGTGTGTGTATGTGTGTACTAATATCTGCACAGCAAGCTACACCAGAGAGAGAGAGAGATAGTTGAGTTGCAAAGTTGATTACTATTCAAAGCCAACTATAAACTCAAGCTGTATCAACATCAACACACACACACACACAGTCACTGGTTTTGAAACTATGAGAAAAGATGTGAAGGCTTGTTCATCTTGTGCTTATCGTTAGTAAATTGTACACATTGTAAGCACTGCTTACTAAGCAGATATATAATATATACATACACAAACTGATGCCATATACTACAGACTACGAATACAATATACATATACGGATCCACATTCAACATCCACATAAAGTCTCAGATGAAATGTACATAGAAAAATTACTAGACAAAACTTTCTGGTTTTTTTAGTCCACTACGGACTACGGACTACTGACTAGACTACAGACTACAAAAACTACCAACTATCAACTACCAATTGCCGACTATCTCTCTCTCTCTCTCTCTCTCTCTCTCTTTATCTCTCTCCTTGCTCTTTCAGTGATTGCGAAGCTGTACACACATTTATAGTACAATCCACACAAACATACAAAGGCACAAGGTGCTTTACTTTCATTACACTTTACTTTACACTGGCTGGCTAGAGGGCAAAATTTAATTTTACATCATGTTCAACTCAAAACTCAACTCATTGTCAGCGAGAAGGAAAATGAGACAAGTTGAGCATCTCATAGACATCACGTCATAGTCTTTTTTTGTACGTAGTGAGAACTGTCTATATATATCTGTACTTATTATCCACATTTCCAACTGACCTCATCCACACTCAACAGAAAAACTGAATTCCCTTGTATTCATTTTACTTGTAGACTTGTAGTCATTTTTGAGCCACTTTTGGGGGGAAATCTCTGTGAAACAAATGCGGAGATTCCAGTACAAGTAAAAGTACAGAGGGAATGCAAGTGAATTTTGTATTTTGTATACTTTTGTGCACGGAAAAAATAGGATGTGGATGAAAGGAAAGAAGAAGAGGGAAATGACATAAAAATAATGCAATGTGATGATTTAATTTGAGTGTAGTTGTGCAGTAGTTTACACACAGAGTAGAGTAGAGACTATAGAGATAGGAAGAGACGAGAGAGAGAGAGAGAGAGAGGAGAGAGGACAGATCGATGACAAATGGAGGGTTGAATAGCTGTGAATTTGAAGTATGGTCTGAGTGAGTAAATACGAGGATATCCATCCATCTCTGTAAAAACATTGCAATCCTCAATCCTCTCTCTCTCTCCCACTGGCTTGTGATCCGCTTAAATTTTGCGTATAAATTTAAATGAGTGCAATGGCGTAGACATTGTCGATGGATTTAAAAGTCGGCAGTCACTACAAACACACACACACACACCGTACCGTACCATACGAATATGAACAAATACACACACTACTAGACTAGACTACTACTACTACGCTGTAGATTTTGGTCTTTGGACTTTGGTTGTGGGTATCAGAATCTGTACAGATAGTGATAGTGCAGAATTATATAGAGATGACGAGAGAGAGAAAGAGAGAAAGAGAGAGAGAGATGGAAGAGGAACAGATTTGAGCTGGGTGATATTACGAAGGGTTTCATTTTTTACCCGCGCGTCATTTCACCGTCCGTTCTCGGCTCCTTGTCAATTCCTCTTTTCTTTTTGCCTCTCTCTCTCCTTTGACTCTGTCTGTGTCTGTACATATATTTCTCTATTCTCTATACATAGGAGGGAAAAAGACGGAACGAATCTCTCTCTTTCCTCTTTCTCTCTTTCCTCCTTTTCTCTCCCTGTCTCTGTCTATATCTCTCTGTCGCTCTATAGGAAATCGTGAAAAAATATGATCAACTATAAACTCACCCCACACACACACACACACACACAAAACACACCAGACAGACACACATTTTCTCGATTCTCTTTCTCACCCGCTCAATTGTTTCCCTGTTTCTTCTCGCCCTGCTGTCATCGCACCACCGAATTTGTCAAAACTCAACCACTGTATGTCTTTATCCTTTATCCTTCTCTCAATTCTCAATCATTTATGAGGAATTCCCATTGTCCAAACTATGGATTCCCACCTTAAATCACCCATAAGAACTTTAAGACTAAATTCTTTCCTTTACAAATTTACAAATAGAAATATCAAATATCAAATGGGGGATGAAAAATCCAGGACTTTTGTCGTCTCTTTTTTGTATATTTATCCGTATAGTTTAGTGCAGGAGGGAATTGAAACTATCGTACAATACAATATATAAAATACAGGCAAGATTTTTGCTCATGGCCCATATTGGAAATCCAAAATCATCCTTGCTATTGCCATTGCCATATATATTGCTATTGAATTTAGATGATCTGTTCCGGGTTCGTGTTCTCTCTTCTCTGTTCTCTTCTTCTTATTCTGTTGGTTCAAGATTTAGCTGTCGTTTGAGAAAACCCGAATTTGAACTCAAATCCGAATCCGAATTCGAAACGGGGACTGGCGAGATGGGAGATTCACAACCGTTTTCCATTGTGTCTGTTTCTGTGTGTATAAGAGAAAGAGAAAGAGAGAGAGAGATTGTAGGGATGATGATGGTGCATATGGAGAGGACAAGCAAGGCAAAGCCAATGCCAAAGCCAAAGGAAGAGGAAGAAGAAGTCATTGGAGAGTGAAGTGAAGAGCAAGCGAGTGAAAACTTTTAGTGAAAATCCAAAGTTTAATGTTACTTTGTTTGTTCCGGTTCAACTCAAGGGTGACAGAGAACATTTGAACAACTCCCATCTCACTTACACTTACGACGACGACCAAACCAAACCAAACCAAACCAACGCACAGCACCAGCTCCAATTTTCACATTGCATTGTTCACAACGACGACAAATATACTTGAACATCCAACATTTCTCTCTCTATATACAGCAGAGTCAGAATTCAGTACTCTCTGCTGATTTTTTGTCCACCCGGGTTTCCAAATCCAAATCCAAATATTCTATAACTACAAATGTCTATCGTATATATACATATATATATATATATATATGTATAGGAAAGTCCACCATTTCCATTTGTCTTTTAGCTTTAGCTTTCCAAGTGTAGAGGAAAGTTGGAGGAAGAACAAGAGCATGAGAGCAAATCTAACCGGCAACTCTTTCAATCTCCATCCCAATGTATTTTACTTGTCATCATTTATATGAACACACAAATTCACACGTTCACACCCTGATATGACACCCAATCTCTCTCTCTCTCTTTCTCCCTTTCTCTGTTTCAATCGTTGATCTTTCTCCTCTTTGCATTTGCTCTCTCTCTCTCTCTCTCTTTTTTTGCCCATAGCCCATAGGCAAAGTTAACAATGCGGAGTTGAGTTTACGTTTACATTTACACTGTCATATCCCGATTTAACCTTCAACCGTGTGTTTCATGTGTTTGCTCCAGTCATTTACTCAAAAAAAAAAAAAAAAACATTCAGTTCAATAAATACTCAAATATTTCACTCTTCTTTTTTTTTCTTTCTTCCTTTCATTTCCTTGTTTACTTACCGTTCAAATTGCACACAGTAGCAAAATATCAATTGAAATTGAAAGGGAATTTTTTTTTATCTGTATTCCTCATTTCTCATTTCGTATTCAAGTGGACGCGGACGAAATATATATGTATATATTTTTTGAGGATGGATTTAAAATGAAATGAATTGAATTCCGCGTGTGCTGTCTTACGTTATGTAATATATATAGAGAAAAAAAAGAAGGGGAATCAAAAGCTAGAGGATTCGAATTCAGGATTTTGAAGGGTACCAATTAAGTTTGTACCAAGCGAATATAGAGAGAATAGAGAGCGAAAGAGAGAGAGAGAGAGAGAGAGAGAAATAGAAAAAAAATTGGGAATCAAAGATTATGGCCGGCTGCTGCTCCTGGTTGGTTTGCTCAAAAGTATTTTGACGTGGACTTTGAATTTTAATTAGTGTGAATTTTGATGGGTCGGGAAGGTTTGACTTCTGAATTGTTTGAAATATCTGAATGTACATATACAATACAACAGATGAAAATGAAGAAGCCAGAAGGAATAGAAGAAAAAGAAGAAGAAGAAGAAGAAGAAGCAGGCAAGTGGAATGAGAAATGAGGATGAGAATATGTAAAAGAAAGAGACAAAGTGTTTGAGCAGTAATTAGATAGTTAATAAAATAAAGGAGAGAGAGAGAGAGAGACGAGTTGTATCTGTATAGCAGAAAGATGAAGCCGAAAAACGAATCCTATAGTTTGGTTCATGTTTGGTTGTTTGTTAAGTTGAAAATCTGTGGAGCTGGAGCTGGAATTGAGGTGGAATTAAAGAATTGAAGCGCGGGGCAAGCAAAGCAGGCAGGCAAGCAAAAGAGAGAGATAGTTTAATAGTTAATATGGGTGTAAAAGTAAAAGTGTACAGATAATCCTTCGTCTGAACACGCCCACTTAACCATCTTCAAAAAGTTGTTCTCATTAAGTAATCCTCATCACCACACTCATCGTCAGACTGAGTCCGTCCGTTCGTCCGTCCGTCTGTCCGTCCGAGACTGAGACCGACCAATCTTTGATCTCCAAATGTTTCTTCTATTCTCTATATTCTATTCATCTTCCCTATAATATTCTCTGATTCTCTGATTATTACTCTACATTTTACGACACGATGCATTCATCATCCCATTTATATTCTCACTTCTCCCCGCATTTTCCATCTCATCATAATCGGAAACCCGCAAAAACTTTTCCCATATTTATTTTCTCCCACCTACCTCGTATGTATTTTAGTGAGATATTTTCGTTTGCATTCACAAGTAAGAAATTCACAAGTCACAATTCACAATTCGCATACTCTTTTTTTCCGATTTCGGGGTGAAGTTGGACAGACGACGACGACGGGGATGCAAAATATTGTATACAAATACAAAAGCATTTACAATTACAATTACAATTAGTTTGTCTTTCTAATATGCATTGAACGAACTGTGTTGCAATGATTTCCTCACATTATTTGTCTACCCCCGACGAGGAGTTGTTTATTGTTAGTGTTTCTCATTCCTCTCATTGCTCTCATTGCTCTGGTCTGGTGGTAAATTGTAATAGTAATTGTACCTAGTTGTAATTATCTGTGTTATTGCAATCCACCATATCTAAATGTCCTATCATAATTCCCGATACGAATACGAATACGCATACAAGAATTTTGAAAGTTTCTCCTCGTTCTTCGTTCTTCTTCTCGTCTACAGATACTCTTGAAGATCACATTCATTTAGCACTGACCATCTTGAGAGATTTGAGGTGCTTCAATTTAGAGATAAGAATTTTTTTTTTGTTTTAGAGACTCGCTGAATGTGAATGTGAATGTGTTCAAGTGGAAGTTATACGATCGATTAAAGGCCGTTTCGGTTGCGGTTGCAGTTGAGTTGAAATGAAAATAAAATTAAATGCGATGCATTGCAATGATATGGATGTGGATTTGGATGTGAAATGTGATGTAATATAATGAAATGGACTTCTGACTCTCTCTCTCTCTCTGTTGGCTATTTAATATATGAGAAATCCGTATGTGAAGATAAATGATGGACTGCAACTACGCCCACATTTTCAACTTGGACTTGTATTCAAAGAAGTCCAGAAAGAGAAGTAAAAACAGAGAGAGAGAGAGAGAGAGAGAGAGAGAGAGAGAGAGAGAGAGAGAAAAAGAAGTATATATATTGTGTTTTTCCGCCGTATGAATATTAACTAAATGAAAAGGCGTTAATAGGTCTTTGCCAGATTATGTGTACTATGTGTACATTAAGATTGTATTAGACATTAGACATTACACATTAGACATGAACGAGAGAGAGAGAGACAAAGAGAGAGAGAGAGGGCTCATTGCTGTACGGTAGTAGTGGTGGTGTTGGATATATTTTTTTTTTGGATTTTGTATATTTTGTATATTTTGTAATGTGTGCATATCCATAATATGCATTGTTTTTTCTTTGAGATGATAAAACGACGAGAGAGAGACGGAGAGAGAGAGGGAGATGCAGATGAGGTATAGTGTGCAGCTACCTGAATTTATTTCGATAAAAAACAGCTACTGTTCAAACCAGAACCTGTCTCTATCTCTCTCGATATTTGATTTATCACACAAAGATAACCACTGATTTTTTCCCCGTAGCCCGTTTCACCAAACACCAAACACACACTCTCCTCTCCTTTTTTTACTATCATTTTTCGTTTTCTTTTTTCTTTTTGTGTTTGCCGTGTTGTTATCTCTCTCTCACTCTCTCTCTGTATTTTCTACATATGTTTCGGCCGCATTGCTCATGTATAAGCAAAGGCAAGGTTTTTCATAGGAAAATCGCCGGCGCACACAACACACACACACGAGAAAAACAGCGGAATTTCGTACTATCACATTGCTCAGCATGTTTATAGTCTTTTCCTCACCTACACAGTCAGATAAACAGACCGAGGCACACACTCTCTCTCTTTCTCTATCTCCTTTCGACAGTTTTTAGTCGCCCGTGAACTGACTCCCAGCCAAAGTCTATATTCTATATACTTTTCATTTTCATCATCCACAAATATTCTCTGTTTCCTTGCAAATTTCCAGTCCGTTTTTTTCTGCTTTTTCCTCTCCATACCAGAAATATTAAGATATTTCTTTTACACTTTTACTGTTGTTGAGAAATTAGGCAGGAACTCAGGAATTCCAAAGACGTTTTGTAGGGTTTTTTTGGGGGATTAGTATCGAATATCTTGAATTTCGAATCCCCCAAGGAAACAATGCGGAAATGTTTGTCACCTTGCTCAAAAATTGGGATTTGAATCCGAAATCTGTGAAGTATTTATATTTATATACAGAATGAAAACCAAAATGAAAACTGTCAATGTCAACATGAGGAAGGAATGAGGAACAAACAACAAACGGCAGTGGCAGTGGCAGTGACAATGTCGAATCAGGTTGAGATGGAGCAGAGAGCAAGCAGAGTGCAGCAAATGAGGGTTGTCTAGTTGCGTGTAAAGTTATTTGGGTAGAGAATCTGTGGCTGTACAAATATACATTTGGAGAGGGATGGAAGATGGAAAGTCCTCATATATAGAAAGGAACAAGGAACCGAGAAGACGGAAGAACGAGGAAGGGAAATGTTTAAAAGCAAAGGTAGTTTAAATGAGAGTCCTTTACATTTTGATTCTATGACATTGGGAAATCTTCATGTTGAGTTGAGTTGAGAGTTGAGTGGATATAGAAATCAAAATGAAAATGAACGTAAAAATGAACGCTCACATAGAGCATTAGAGTTAAAGAACACACACAATGAGAGAGAGAGAGAGAGAGAGCCAGAGAGTTGGAGAAGGTTGTTCTAGGTGGATGAAGATGAAGATTTTTTCTTTTTCCCCCCAAAAAAAATCTGTGAGGAAATCACCAGGACAATACGCAAGCAGATTATGCAAATCTCCCTGCAGATTTTTCTGTCTCTCTCTCTCTCTCTCTCGTTTTTTTACTTCTCGAAGCATTTTTGCTCTCTCTCTCTCTTTTCTATCATCATCTCTTGTTCTCGCTCTCTCTCCTTTACTCATCTTCATCGTCATACGATGCCAAAGCATACGGGAGGACTTAAACTTAAATACAAACTCATAGAGGAGCTCATCTACTATATAAATCTTGAATCTACAAAAATCTAACCTTCTGGATATCCGTGTAGTTGCAACCTCAACTTGCTCTCTCTCTCTCATTCTCTCTCTCCCTCATTCTGTTGTACTTCCTCAGTCAGTTGTTACGTTCTTTACTTTGACTCAAAGTATTCCATCTCAACTCTTCTCTTTCTCCTTTTCCTTTTCCTTCTGCTCCTCCTGATTATGTGCATACTCTCTCATTCTCTCTCTCTCTCTCTCTCTCTCTCTCTTGCTCTTGCTCTCACTCTCACTCTGTCTCTCATCCTATATTTTTAAGACTAGTTTCAAGAGAATGAAGAGTCAGAGTCAGAGCCAAAACCAAAAGAGAGCTTCATTTAAATACTCTACATATATAAAATATATATAAGTACAAGTACGATATATTTAAACAGAGAAGAGGGTCGAGAGAGTTTTTGAAGCTGTTGTGTGCATATCGTACTTGGATACGTCTTCATCCTCATCCTCATCCTCATCGTCATCCCGATAGTCGTAGGTTCTACTTCTACGTCTACTTCTATGCTTCTACTGACTGGAGTCTCCAACAAACTCCAACAACTCGAGAGCATCACAGCACAGAACAGCACAGCACAACTTTCCTTTGGTTTTGTTGTTAGATTTCCTTCGTTTGTGCCACATAGACTAAAATTGTTATATATAAATGTGATGTGTATTTCGCTTTTCCGTTCCTCTCTCGGTGTGTGTATTTGTGTGTGTGTGTGTGAGAGAGAGAGAGAGAGAAGGAGCGTTTCCAAGTTCCTTATGAATATTCAGTGATTCCTCTCTAATGTATTTCTCCCGGATACCAGCTTCAACCCTCTAAAACTCCACACATACACACACACACACACTCACAGATATGCAGATACTCTCTCTCTCTCTCTCGTCAGTTGTATTACACACAGAGTATTTTTCTTTTTTTTCTCTCTCTCTCTCTCCTACTCGCTTCCACCTCCATTCCATTCTACATTCTACATTCTATCAAGCCGTAAGTAGAGAAACTGTGTGTGTGTGTGTGTGTGCAGTTTGGTTAGTTGGTAGTTTTTGGTATAAATCTCCTCTCTCAGCTCGAGTCTTTTCCTAAATTTCTATAGTTGTCCTCACTTTTAGGTTGTAACTCATGGTGTGTCTGTCTGTGTGGCTGTGTGTAGAGGTGACGATGTATTTATACGATATATCTGTATCTGTTTGGTTGGTAGAGAGATTCTCTTCGTTACGGTTCCCACACAGACAGAGACAGAGACACACGCAGCAGCACTCACATCGTCAGTGTCTGTGGCATATTTGAAGTAGAGCAAGTAAAATAAAACTAAGTTAACGTAATACAGAGGAGACAAAGTATGCCTGTTTGTATGGGAGATGAGATGAGGAAACGAGAGACAGAGAGAGAGAATGAGAGAAAAGGTATGTGAAGCATTAAGACCAAAGACTAAAGATGAGAGTAAAAAGTAGACGAGAGAGAGAGAGAGAGAAAAGACTAAAAGAGAGAGAGAAAGAGTTGAATTCTCGTATTCATCGGATTGAGAGAGAGAGAGAAAGAGGGAATGAGTGAGTGAGTTGAGTATTATTGTGAATTGTGTGAGGAGGTGGAGACAAAGAGAAAGAGAAAAGAGAAGGAGAGAGAAAAGAGGACGGAAGGAAAATTTTCACATAAAATATAGAATAAGGTAAAAGCATAGAGTTCTCCATACGGTTGGATTAGCAATCATAATATTTAGATGGCATCATCAAAGAGATCTGTGAGAATCCGAGCAAATGTTCAAATGCTCAAATGCTCAAATGCTTATTTCAAATTTATGCTCTCCTCTTCTCTCCATCCAACATCCAACATCCACCTCTCTCTTCTCCCACTCTCTCTCTCTGTCTCTGGTTCGCCTATCTCTGTTGTTTTTAAAACTGTCCGCTCTACTGAATCATCTCTTGAATAAACTATAACTCAACTAAGTACCTATTTATAAAAGGCCATGTCGACTTCTATCCATTTCTCTCTCTCTCTTTCTCGCTGTCTCTCTCTATTTCTATTCCTTTGGTTTGTCATCTGCTCATCTCACATGTACACACAGACAGACAGACAGAGAGAGAGAGAAAGAAAGAGAACTCATTTCGCATTACATTAGTTCAACGAGAACCAGAACTAGAATCAACGATGGATATTGCACATTTCACAACTTTGCACATATTCATCATCATATGATGAGAAATGGCTACGCTCACATTCTCACATTCTCCACTGCAACAAACTCTACATTTTACATTTTAGACATTCGACATTCGAATTCGACATTCTACATGTGTGGATTTCGACATACACACAGCCAAAAAAACATCCGTTTTACCTTCGCCACTGAGAATGATCCCAATCTGAAACCAATGTGAAATAAAATACCATACCATACTTTCACTAGTATCCAACATTCAACAGTCTCCTCAAGCTCATCATCATCATCATCCTCATGATCGTCAGATGGTCGGTCTCAACCTCCAACTGCATTCGCCCAACTCAAATGATGAAATAACATTTTACCTTCCCATTCGGATTTTCACTTGATTACTTGCGCATAATTATACATAATTTCTTGATGAAAATTGATCATTTATTTGAGCTTGGAACTCGGAATTCTATATAAAAACTCTCAAACCCTCTTTATTTTGTTCTCTCGCTGTCTTTCGGTTTCATCTTCATCCGCCAAGTGAATGCTCGAATGTACATATATTGTGAATGTATTATAAAAACAATTAAAAATTCACAAATTCTCCCGTTTCCCGTGTTTTTCAACCACCGGAAATGCGTATCAATATCAATATCCAAAGGAAAGGAAAGGAAATGAAAGAGAAGTACAAAAAAAAACGACAAGTAACAAGTATAGAATTAGTCTAGACCAATTCCGATACGGATTTTTTTCATTGTTGTTTTAGTTGTTCATGTTGATTTGTGGATAGTTTGTAGTTTGTATACCAATACTTTGTCCATAGGTGATTGCATAACACGTGTAAGACTAGCTTCGGATTTCACATAGTAATAATAATAATATAGTATAAATGGGAGAGAGAGAAAGAGAGAGAGAGAGAGAGAAGATGTGTTGGGTGTTGGCGTCGTCGTTGGAGAGAGGGAAGAAGAAGGGGGGAGAGAGAAAAAGGAAGAACGTGTCGTTTGCGTTTTTTGAGAACAAAAGAGGTGAGTTGCTGTTGCTAATATACCTGGCATTTATTACAATGGAATATACAACTTCAACTATAGAAATACAAATATCAGTAGAAGTCAAATGGCTATGGAATAGTTGTGCTGTTGTTTGGCAGGCAGGCAGGTTCACTCTGATATTTATTTTATTATTAGACAACGTTATGCTCTCGTATAAATTGCTCTCTCTCTCTCCCTCTCTCTCTCTTTCGCTCTCTTTCTGCTTGTCCTCCAACTCCAACTTCCAACTTGTTTTAGTTTCAGTATATGATATTTCGTGCTTGAATGTGTATTTTCCTTTGTACACTAAATGTCTAAATGTAAGAGTTTTTTCTCTTTCTCTCTCTCTCTCTTTCGTATGTAGTCCATACTAAGTACAAATACGGGATATTCATATCATATAGCACACAAATAGACGCATCATCCGTATAAATAAGGTATTCGTACATACATATTTGTATTTGTATTTGTATTTGGCTGCAATGTCATGTCGTCGTCGTTGTTGTTGTTGTCATCGTTCTCTCGTCCTCATCCCTCTTGCTTTTGGTCCTGGTTTAAATTTGAGTTTGAGTTTTCTACAAGTACAAGCAGACAGAAGCAGAAGCAGAAGCAGAGTTGTGGCTGTACATAAGTTACCTTCGTCAGTGTTGGATGTGGATGTGGATTGTGGATGGGTATTGTGAATGTGGAGAGTCTATGGTTTTAATAGTTTCGTTTTTGGTGTGTGTGTGTGTGTGTGTGTTGCATTGCATTCATTTCATTGTGTGAGTGTGTGTGTGTGGAGTTTGTGGTAGTGGAGTATAGACGAGACTGTTGGATTTAAATTGCAAATAATGCATCTGTGTGTAATATGTGCTGTGCTGTGCTGTACTGTACTGTGTGCTGTACTGTACTGTGTGCTGGTGCTGGTGCTGACTGACTTGGTTTTCCTATTAGTTTGCCGACCCATGTTATTGTTCGAAATTCGAATATAGTTCAACTTATGCCATAGATTCCCCCAGAACAGAACACAAGACGAAGAAGGATTGTGTGTGTGTGTGTGAGTGTGTGTGAGTGCATGTGCTTTTGCTTTTGGTTGGGGTTGTAATATACAGAATAGAATTATGATATTGGATATTGGTACATATTGGTACAGTAGTTGGTTATATATCTGTATTGATGGTGATGGAATGGGATGGGAAACTGTAAGCATAGAGAGAGAGAGAGGAGCAGCTGTAGTTTCCATGTACAACTACACCTGTACGGTTGCCATTGTCATCGGGATGGAAATGGAAGTAGGAGAGAGAGAGAGAGAGAGAGAATAGAACAATGGGAATGTGTGTGCGGTGTCACGGACATAGGTCATAGACAGGAAGTACTATATATGAAATGAACGAGAAACTATATGGAAAATGAGTAAAAAGACTATCAGATTGGAATGGGACATATTTTTAGTACTCACCCCCACCCCCACCCCCACCTCCACCCCCCACTTCCATACCTATATTTTATTTTATTGTACACCCAGCTTTTTATTACCTATTCCTTTGCATTTACAAATACTAAATAGTATTTAGGACAATTGCAATTGCAATTACAGCTGCTATTCTGCTATATTGGCTTCCATTTCAATTTAATTAGTCATGTTCATATTTTACGTTTTGACGTGTTTTACCTTTACCGACTGATCGGGAATAATAATATATAGTTATGTGAATATACTTATATTAGTAGTTAAGATATGGACACAATATTATGCACATGTGTAAGCAAAGGCAAAGAAAAATGGTTGCTGTTTTTTAATGGCAAAAAAAGAAAAAAATTAAATTCAAGCTTTTGAATGTTGAAGGTGTTTGAACTTTTAATCGAGTTGACTTTTTTTTCATTAAATCATTAGAGTTCTTTTTATGGAATTCCGGAATCTACTAAAAAACTAAGATTTCATGGGAGAAAGTTTAACAATATTAATGGGATTCATTGGAATGTGGAATGTTTCGGGAGTTTTTTGTTTTTTTTTTGAAGGAAAAAAGGGGTTAGACTTTTGAAACATGATGAACACTCGAAACTCGTCGATCCATTTCATATTTGGATTTTCTACAGATACTTTTAGACTTTTCCTTTCCCTTTTTGTCTTTTGTCTTTAGTACAAGTTCAAAGTTCACGTGAAGTCTCTCTCTCTCTTCTCTCGCTCTCTCTCTCACTCTGTCTAATGCGGTATTTTGCCGGTATACAGTTGAAGTTAGAGTCAGAATCGGAGCCGGATTTGGAGTGGAAGTTGACGTTGACGTTTTGCCACCACCGAGTTTTTTTTTTCGTAGGGGTTTTAATAGGAAAGTGAGTGAGTGAGTGAGTGAGTGAGTGAGCGAGTGGAGAGTGAGAAAGTTTTGTCCGTGTGTGTCTGTGTGTGTGTGTGTGTGGGAAGTTGGAGATTATTAGTAGTACTTTTGTTTAATGGATTCCTATAGAGAGTTCTAGTTCTTCCATCATCATCATATCCTTGGATTTGAAAAAATTTGGCTTTTTGGCTTGGCTTGGCTTGGAATTGGATGGCAGACAGATAGAACTCTTGAAGATGGAGATGAAGTTACCGAGAAGTCGGAAAAGTAGCTTCAGGTTCAGTCTCCAACTCTCCAACTCTCTGACTTGCAACTTGTTCCATACCTACAATGCTAGTAAACTTTATAACTCATACCATCAGTTGATATACCACACAAAATTCCAGTTACTGAAACTAAAAACTACGGATTCTACAATACTCCTTTCTATATCTATATCTATATCTATATATCGTATAATATGAGTATACGACTTTCATCTTTTTGGTTTAGCCTTAGAGTTGAGCTGAAACAGTGAGAGGCAGAGAGAGAGAGAGAAAGAGGATGGAAAAAAAGTACTAGTGATGGTGATCTAGAATGTTAGAATGAGGATGGTCGTCATATCATTTCATATCATATAAGGAAAATGGGCACCGTAAGACAGCCAGCAGCCAAAGCCAGAATAAGAGAGAGAGAGAGAGAGAGAGAGAGAGAGAGGGAAAAAAAGTCCTGAGAATAAACGTTAGGAAAGAGAAATCTCACCTCTCTGGTGGAAAAATCTCCAATTCAATTGCTCTGGCTTCCTCCTTAATGGAATTCAGTTTGAGTAACATACGCTCGGAACAAGATACATTGGAATACCACACTCACACAAACGCCAGACTTTCCACCCAAACCAAACCATACGATGCCACACGACATACTTCCACTATCTTCCACTATCTTCCATTTCTCTCTCTCTCTCTCTCTCGCTCTCTCTCTCTCTCTCTCTCTTCTCTTCTCTTCTCTTCTATCTGTATAACTACACCAAGTACCTACCTTTTGACTCTATTTCTATATATCTACAGATATAAGGATGTTTAGTATCATATGGCATGTCCACGTGCTCAGTTCTCTGTACCGTACTGTACTGTATAGCCTCTCGTCACATCACATCACACCACACACCGAAACACACATAGTATGGAAATGTAAATGGGAAATACATAGAGTAGAGTAAAAAAATAAAGTAAAGTAAAGTAGATAGATATCTCCATGTGTGTGTGTGTGTGTATTTGTACTAGCATGTCATGAGATGAGATTGCTCATGTCATGTACATACTAGTAAGTACTATCTTTGTCGCTGTCCCTGTCGCTGTGTGTGTGTACTAGTGTGTAGCTAAACATACCATGTACATTCAATAGACTATCCAATTCAAATCCAATGGTTAGAGTTGGTTTGGTTTTCCTCTTGCTCTTGGTCGACATCATGACGATGGTTTGGGTTTGCTATGGCATGGTGATGGTAGAAAGAGCTTCCTCAACACACACACACACACAAGATTTTATAAAGTATAATATGTCTGTATTTCCATTTGACGGTGGTGTGTGGTGTGGTAAAAAGATGTGTGTGTGTGTGTGTGATGGTCTTCTATATTCTATAGACTTTCCATTGCTCCGAGAGTCAGAGGCAGAGTATAGAAAAGCCTACCACTTTAGACTTGGCTTTTAGTCCTTTTTTCTATGCCTCTCTCTTCTCTCTTTCTCTCTCTTTTGCTCTCGTTTCCTCATGATAGAAGATAGAAGATAGACTGGAGGAAAAAAGGAGAAAAAAAGAGAAGGTTTCCTCGAATCTTGAATCTACTACCATTTAGCTAGAAGGATCGTATTATAACCCATTGACTACACAAGTGCCTTGTGTGTGTGTGTGTGTGTGTGTGTATACGTACTACTTATATGGACAGAGGAGAGAACGAGGAGAGTAGAGTTTGAGGTAAAAGGAGTGGGAGCCAGAGAAAGACTATCAAAGTATGTGGCAGTGACTTTTTTCTCGGAGATCGGACACTGTCTGTATTTCTGTATAGGTAGAGTATAGAGAGAGAGAGATAGAGAGAGAATGGTGGAGTGACCAGTACCAGTGCCAGAGAGAGTATGGTATGGTATGGTATGGTGTGGCATGGCATGGCATGGCATGGATGTGGAAAAATTGTAGGAAAGGAGAAGAGAGAGAGAGAAATTACCATGAAAAAAGAAAAGCTTCCTTCCTTCAATAAGTAACTCGTTGAGTTATCATAGAGAGAGGAGAAAATGCATTTAAACATGAGATTCGCCTCTCTCTTTCTCTCTCTACTGCCCACTGGCCGCCATCAAACAACAGAAAATTGATGATGATTGAAGAGGACCAAACTCATCGCATCGTACAGTCTGTGGGGAAGAAATACGTGTCTTTAGACTTATTGAGTGGAAATTTAGATGCCCGCTTTTTTTCTCTACTTGCTTTCTCTCTCTCTCTCTCTCTCTCTCTCTGTCTTCAGTTTTGCTTTTGGTTTTTGGTCTTTGGTCTTCTTGTACGTTTTCCCCTTCGCTAGTTCTTGTTACTCTGTCTATCAGGGTGTGTGTGCGTGTGTGTGTGTGTAAAGCTGAAGAGTCACACAGACGATAGAACCTTATCGTTCTTTATTATAGATCATTGTTTTCCCCAAATATCATCTCTCTTTCTCTTTCTCTCAACTCGCTCATATCTTATCATCTGTATCTTACAGCCATGTACATAAATATCGTGAGTAGTGAGTAGTATTCCATGTACAAAATGAACTGGTAACTGGCAACTTTTTTTTCTTTCTTTTCTGCCCTTAATGTGAGTTTTCCATAATTCTGTACATACAGATTGTGTGTATCCACATATTTCGTTGATAGTCCTCCTCCCTACCTCTACTCTAGTCGTGTGCACATAGAAGTACAGATAGAAGACCTTTTCACAGTTCCACTGTGAATTTTTATAGATTGACTTGTTATAAGTAATATTTTTATATGTCTCTCTCTCTCTCTCTCTCTCTCTCTGTATTGTACATAAATATGAGAGAGTGTGAGTGAACTTACGTTAGATTTCCTAGT
Source organism: Gisinianus flammeolus (assembly GCA_034699125.1). Taxonomy (NCBI): domain Eukaryota; kingdom Metazoa; phylum Arthropoda; class Collembola; order Symphypleona; family Katiannidae; genus Gisinianus; species Gisinianus flammeolus. The sequence goes on along the minus strand of JAIUND010000220.1, from coordinate 66,729 downwards.
TGGTGTTGGCCAAGTTGAAGTTGGAAGTTTCCCGTACGTATCCTCTCTTTTTTCTCTTTTTTCCTTAATAGTTTATAGTATAGTCATCCATATCTGTGTGTGTCTATGTCTATGTGTGTGTTTTTGTAATATCCCGAGAAAAAATTCGAGGGTGTAGTTTGCCTGCTGAGGAGAGTGTAGAGTGTATGTATTTCATAGTCTATAAATGGTTGTCATATGAGGAGAGTTAGTAGTGAGTGAGAGAGAGAGAGAGAGGGAGAATTTTTCTCTCTCTCTCTTCCTCTCATATAATAATGAATGGCCACCCGCCTGAAACAGACAGAACCCGGCTATATGTATATATATAGGGACAGTAGGTCCGTAAATGTGGCGGTAAAAAATGGCAAAAGTCCCTTCTACCGGAAGGTGAGACCGAGTGAGCTATTCCGTGTATTAGCATATTTTGCTCATTTTATGTCATCGAGGATTCACTCTTCTGTTGTTAGGGATTTCTCTCTTTTTTTCTCTCTCTTTCTCTCTCTCTTTAGTCTCTTCTTCATCTCTCTCTCTCTTCTTTTTTCTCCCAGAGTTCCCCTCTTTCTCTCTCTTCATATCATCATGGTTTTACTCAAGTCAAGTGTACTGATAGTTTTGGCTCATATTCCTCTACTCTTCTCGGCGAAGTATGTAGATCCGAGTTGATATGAACGATAAAGATGTAAGTACATTGTTGTACACAGTCAGAGAGAGAGAGAGAGAGAGAGAGAGAGAGAGAGAGAGACTCTAAAGACTATTAGGCAGAGTGGAAAAAATGGTCTGCATATGTATCCACACGTTGTACACACTACAGACTGATGATATTATTGTACGAGTATGAGATGAGAGGATGAGGATTTAGAGTTAGAGAGTTAAAGTTGGAGCAAAATTTTCTCTCTCTCTCTCTGTTTCGTTGGTTTTTGGTTTTGTGTGTATGTTGGCTTGAGTTTTTGGTCCCTGCCTCTGTCTCTCTGTGTATGTATATATGTAAGTACGTTGTCTTGTGGATAATACTCGTACAGTGAGAGTGAGAGAGAGAGAAAGAGAGAGAGAGAGAGAGTTGGATGTGAACTCGGGGAATTTTTCTGCGTACTAAACTAACTGGAAGAAAACGTTTCGAGTAAAAGAAAATCAGAAATCGTCGGGAATGAATATTCATTGGAGGCCACTATTAAATTAAATGAACAGAGAGTTTCTCCAACGAAAAACGAACCAAGCTGAATGATCATATAATGATACTGGTGAATCACATGAGGCGGAATCACATCCTCTCCGTTTTCTCCAGTTGAAACTATAGAGAAACACAACGAGACAGACCGAGAACGAAAGAGAGAGAGAGAGAGAGCTTTCCTCAAACCAGCTTTCACAATTCACAACCTAACCGAGAGACAACCGACAACTATACTAAGCTCTGAAACTCTCTCTCTGTCTCTCTCCACACACATATAGAAAATCTACTATGAGTAGAGCTAGAGCTCAACTTTTCATCCCCATTCCCAGTTCCAGTTTTAAGTCGCAATTCTCAATAGACAGTCATCGTCGTCATCATCATCATGAGACTGCTCTCTGCTCAAGTTGCTATTTTCCAAGGTACACATGGACATTATATAGCGGAAAACTTCACCACAATTGCGAATATACATATCTACCTATACATAGTTGAGGATCCACTACTACACAATGTAACACAATGTAACGTGGTAGCATAAGTAAAATGTTGTATAGTCAGTATACACACCACATTATCTTTGACAACTTACGATGAGACTCCTCGGTTTCGGCTACAATCTACAAACCCCGCAATTTCATCAGATGTGACGTGGTGACGACGATGACTATAGGCTCTGACGACTGACGTGGAAGAACGAACGTCCCAAAAACGATTTCACCGCCATCCCTTGTCACTGAATCTCAACAACTCCAGTGGTAGTTCGTTGTTGCTGCAAAGCGGAAGTAACGTTCCAGCTTACTTCTCTCTCGACTTTGTTCAAGTATACAGATAATGATGATGATATTATTGATATGTTAATGGAAATGAACAGTTTACACAAAATACATGCTCATAGGGTTTTTTTTTGTACATTAGATTTCTATGAATTTATTAATTCCAACTCCAACGACAGAGAGGGGGGAGGGGGGATAACGCCATAGTAGTTTAGGACAAAATAAATAAGAATTAAAATTGCATAATTTTGATGTTTTTTTTTCTTCTTCTTCTTCTTTATATATATGTGTTTTTTTTGTTTGGAAGCACTTAAATTATTCTCCGATTCCAAGATAATGTATATAAATCCTCGACGATTGTGTTACAATTGACAATATGTATTTTTTTTTACGTGTATCATGTTTGAGTTGTGTGTATATTATATGTCATATTTTCGGTTGAGTTATACGCAGTTTATGTAGTTGTTTGTGTAGGTTTATATATATATATATATGTGTGTGTGTGTGTGTTGAATGTTGGTTTAAAATGTTGATTTAAAATGTGTATTTTTTGTTTTTTGTTTTTATTAGTTTGTATGTTATGGTGTCTGTAGACTGTAGATGTATATAGATTTATTATTTTTGACAATATATAAAAAAGAAAACGAGAAACACCATAGATATCACAATGTTCCTTTTCAGTTTATAATACTTATAGTTTTGTGAATGAAATTAATTGATGTGCTCTCGTATATATTCGTAGTCGTCTTTTTTTTGATACACAATTCTCTCTTGCTCTTGTTCTTTGTTTTTTGTTTTTCTTCTGCTATATATATATATATAACTTCTCAAGAGATTTTTTTTTGTTTTACATAATAATTCTATAATTTCATGTATGTATTTTATATTTACATCATATATATTATTTAATTTTTTTTTTTAAATATCCATATTCATTTTGTTTTCTTGACTTGTTTTATATACCATATAGCACCGTATTGTAAAATCACACAAATGACAGAAACATAAACCATGCGTTATATATAATTTTATATAGTTTAATTATTACATCATGTTTTCTTCTTCATGCTGTGGTTTTTCTTTGGTTTTTTTCACATTTTACTTCACTTTTCTAATTCAATTTTTAATCAACAGTACTTGTACCTATATATATCATGTAGATATTATATAGTAATTTTCTTTTTTTTATACATCGTGTATATGGATATACGCATATATATATATATTTGTATATGTATGTTTTTTTAGTACTTGTATTAATATTTATAATTATTAGTTTAGAACCTTGGAATTGATGCGTACAGGAGTTTCAGTTTTTTTTTATATATATACTTATGTACTTGATTTCATTTTTTTTAATTAACGTGTTACATTTTTAAAAAGTACTTATCATTATTTAATAGTATTTTTATATATATATATATATATATATAATATATTTTTATATAGTTAATCAGTATTTTTTTCCTTTGAATTTTTATGGTACATCAGTATCAGTTATCAGTATTTTTTTCTTCTCTCGTTCTCGTCCTCAACTTGCCTCAAACAATTAATCTAAACAAAATTTTTTTCTTCTTCTTCGTCTACAGATTTTAGTTAAAGTGATGATGATGATTTGTTTTTTTTTAATATATATATTCGGATAATAATTTTTCTTTATTTTTCGTCTACACACAAGGCAATTCGTTCACTTGCCGAACTGCAACCGGTTTGCATTTGCATTAAAACTTCACTATTACAATGATTATTTTTTTTTTATACCTGATTTTTTTTTCTCTTCAAACTCTCTCTGACATGTACTATTTTTTTCCTTCCGCATTTATATATTTTATTTCTTTTGTTGTCTATGTCTAAAATGTCAAAGACAGGCAAGACGAAAGTGTACTTACTTAAATCTAATTTTTAAAATGTCATTCATCGTGTGTTTTTATATATTATATGTTTAGCTAAAAGTCTAAAAATTTTAAATTCATATTGTATGTTTATTATTATTATTATTATTTATTTATTATTATTAGTTTTGTTTAATTCTCTTCCTAACCTGAATTCTTTTTTTTTCCTCATTGAAATGTCACTCTCTCTTTGACTCTCACCCCCAAATGGAATATATATATATATAGTTTTTGTATATTTATTTGTTTATATATTTCTTTTGTATATATATATTTGTAATAATTTATGTTTGATTTTTTTGATGATGTGCTGTTTTTGTTACATTATATATCCGTCTTCTTCTACAATTACAATTAATAATTATATTACGAGGTTTCATATGGTCATCTGAGGTCATCTCATCCGCCTAAATAGTACGTCTTTATTTGTTTTTAATATTCATTTTTTTTTGTTTGGATTAGTGAGTGAGTGAGTCAGTGTTTCATAACAATAATAATAATATTATTATATATATATAACATAATATATCTGCATTATTTGTTATTATTATTCCTACAGTATATATATAGACATTTTTAATGGTTAATATTTATATGCAACTATTATCATATAGATTAGACAAAAGGTCACGTTCACATTAGGCTTTTCATGTTCTTCTTTGGTTTGTTAGTTAGTTTTTTTTTATAGTTTTAAAAGGTTTAGTTAATTTTTTTTCTCAACTACTTATTTCTCTCTGTTGTTTCCTTCTCTCTAAAAAGTATCTATTTACGATTTACGATGACAAACTATGTAGTACAATTTCTTTTTCTATAACCTGATGAGAGTAAAATTTTTTTGATTTGGATTTGATGACTTGATACAGTTAAATGACGACTTAGACGACGTTGACGAAGACGATTAGAGTTGATACCACTTTTTATCCTTGTACTTGAGCATTAATTGATGTGCAGCAGAGGAGAAATTTTCTGCATCATTCATCATCTTTTCTGTCTTGTCTTCCAGTTTCCCCAGCTTCTCTCCTCTCTCCACCAAGAGCATTTTCGCCCGAGCAATTTCCCCAGCCGCGGTATTAGATCTATATGTACAAATGATCATCAAATGAACACGAATAAGTACTTGTCGAATGTGTATAACAAGGCATGAAATGTCCGCCATGTGAAACAAAACAACACATTCATTAAATTAAATTCTCCCTCACCGCATGGCCAAGTGATCTAACGCTGGAGGAGTTGAAGGGCCTGGTAATAATTTCGCTATCGCCCTCGGGGGTTTCCCGGATGATTCACCAACTATAAACAATTGATATAGACAATTGAACCTATGTAATTCAAGAAATACTCAAGAGTTTTAAAAGAAACAAGTTTAAAAAAACTTACATAATTCTTCTCTGTCCAAATTCCGAACTCCTCCGCCAAACAATCCCGTGAAAAAACCTTCTTTGGGTCTTTCTGGGAACTCAGACTCGATGAACAGAGATCCGAGCATTGAATCCATTATTTGACTATTTATTGAAACAACAGAAGGAAATCAATTCATATATTGTATGTATATAGAGTATGCAATTAATGAACGGTTAACATATTATTATTACTATGCACACAATCATTAGTTAGACATGATGAGGCATAAATATATTTTTTTTTTTCCTTACGAGAAATCGGCAGAAATAGTAAATTTTTGCATTTCACTAGGAGAGCTCAAGTAAAGTCCATGGCCGAATTCGCTAAAGCAAAAAGTCTTGGCAATTCTGTTTAAAATGATCCAAAATCCAATTAGAGAAAACAACACACACACACACATCTCAAAAAAAACAATCCAGTGAAAAAACTCCAACACATTCAATGTAATATGACATGTATATACGTAATATATATGTATATATATATATATAGAATACTGAACATTCCTTGTAATCAAGAACAAACGATCAGGACGAATAATTACGAATAGTATATTACGAATTACAATACGATAATGAATATATATATATAATATAGAATACCGACTGAACATCCTCTACTGATATAATATATAGTAATAAGTATATATATAATAATAATATGAACTGAGTAAAAAGAAAAACTGAAAGAATTTTTTTTGTTATCTACTGTTTATAATGTAGATATAGTTCAATGAATAATCAATTAATGAATGAATGAATTAATGAAGAGAGGTGATATATATATATTTAAGGTGTAGTAGTATATATTTAGGGTGTGGATTTTTCGAAAGCTGGAAGCAGACAGAGAAGCAAGTTTAGTATATAGAAAAGAAGAGAGTATTTTATATTTACAGAGAGAGAGAGAATAAAAGAGAGAGAGAGAGAGAGATAGATTGATTGAGATAGTTGGATGTATAGATCAAGTATTTTATATAAGTATAATGATTAATAGACAGAAAAAAGATAGAGAGATCATTTTGAGAATGAGAACTGAGAATTCTTTTCGGACAAGTTTTGAAGATATATATATATTTTATAACGATCAATATTTGTAAAAAAAAAGAATGTTTATATAAACTAATGTAAGTACAGTTAATGTTATTAATTGGATTAGTGGGATTAGTTAAGGAATTGATGTATCATTTACATATTTACACTATAGACATTATGTACAATGCTAATAACAACTAACGATAAGTAAGTAAAATATATCTCTATGTATATAGAGTTCATTTCACAGCTATAATCAATCAAAACTCACACAGAGGGAGAAAGAGAAAGCTTGTCTGTTGGTGACTTTTTTACTTTTACCACCGCTAATAATTTTTCGGTCTTATTTGATATTTGATATTTCTCTCTATATGGGTTTTGATAACTAATAACTGTGCAATGAAAATTGAAACTACACTATTTAAATGTATAACAGAAATACTTAATGGTGCAAATAGGACTTTTTTATCATTAAAAAAAACAAAGCAAGTGAAGTGAAGGACTTTTCTAAAAATTGTTTTGTTTTGTTAATTCAACATGCCATATGCCAATGTGAGGATAGCAGACTTACAAGTTTACATCTTCCTGGACAATTAATTGATGTCCCCATCCCATACTTAGCATGGGATCTACTAGGCCACTTTTCCTAGTTCCAGAACCAGGATGCACACCGGAGGATGATTGATTGAGTAGAAAACTGTGTTTAAAGCCAAGGGAATGTCTAATGGGTATTTTTTTGTCATTTTTTCATCAACACGCATTTGTGCACGCACCAACAATAACGAAACAAAAATAATAATAATCATAATAATAACAAGAAACTTATAAAGAAATAAAAATAAAATAAAAACAACAACAATCACATTGATCACACGCGACTCTCATCTCATCATGAATCATCATCATCACCATATCACAACCAACAAAGAAAACAGTCAAAATCCCAAGGTTATTTAAGAGATAGAAGGAGGAGAGAGCGAAAAAAGTACAGTGTTTTTTTTTTTTTTTGTTAAATCGTGAGAAAAAAGTCAAAAATAGTACAAGGGAAACTGAAAAAAAGTAAAGTAAGTATAAGGAAAAAGAAAAAACCGAAACCAACAGAGCTCTCAACCATACCAAGAAGAGCAAGGGTTTAAAATATTATGATATAGTTAGGGATTATTGTTATTCTTATTCTTATTATTGTTAATTAATTAGATTTTGTTAGTTTTGGTAGGAAACGAGAAAAGCGCCCCGCATTTATATATATTATATATATATATATATGAATTATTTACAAATAGGTCGCTCGCACACACGCCTCCAATTATATATGTATAATAATAATAATTAAAAATACAGACGACATGGACGACAGACAGTTTATAGCAAGGGAAATATTTACAATATTCCTATATCTTATCTTATTTGTATATATTGATTGATTTTGACATTGATCAACGGAAAATTGGATTTTTTGTCATCTTATTCTCAAATTTTACTTTTTTGATTTTTTTTTTTTTGCACCTAGAATTTTCTCTCAACTCTTAATGAAGGGATAATTTAATTACCGTTTTGAAAAAGAAAATCTTTTGGAAATATATGTACAAAGCAATCGACAGGAAAAAAGAAAATATAGAAAGGAGAAGTACGAGAGAGTTTCAGGATATTTTGGGGGGATTTTGATCGTTGACACAGTTTTTTTTAAAAACATAAAAATAAATAAAATAGGATTAATAGCCCGAAAACTCATCTCTCAGATTCGTTGTGAAGGCGTATATTTACAAAAAAAAATGTACTTGTAAATATAGTTGTATATATACAGCATATAGAAAAAATTGAAGGTTTATTATTTACATGTGTGGAATACGGTTAAACGGTTGAAATGAGCAGGAGAGCGATAAAATATAGATATAGCTGAAATACGTAGGTTTTGGCTTTGGCATTTGCTTTTGGCTTTTGATTAAGTATGTATATATACTTGACACATTTGATTAGAAGGCGGATAGATAGATAGATAGAGTATTGTGTTGTTGCATATGGGTAAATTTCTAAAGATCAGCTGTGGTGGTTTTTTTTTTTATATATAATTACGTTTTGGTTTTTTTTTGGTTTTCGGTATTTAGTATTTGGTATAGTAAAAAAAAAATGGTGGTGTTGATCTAATATAAGATCTATATTATATCATATTATATACGGATTATCAAAAATAAAAATAATGACCTGCGAAAAATTGCAGGGTTTTCTCATGTTGTATATACGTTTTATCAAATTCATAATGTCACGAGATATAATTAGAGAAATTATTTTCTTTTGACTTTGATTTGCAAAAAATTGTGCTAACAAAAAGATAAAAGATTTCTGTGTATACATATACAATGATATAGATAGATAAATGTAGATAGGAAAATATGTTCATAGTAATTGGGTATGTGTGTGTTGGTAGTGTGAGGACTTACCTGAGATCAGATAAAGGAACAAAGTCCGCATCAATGAGTATTCTCAAACTTGGCAGACTATACACTGTCAAGTGACCATTGGAATTGTACGTCACCAGGCAGGGTGAATCTAAAATATTCATGTGGTCAAGATAATTTCATTTAATATCATTCAATTATTCAGTAGTTGTTCTTGTTGTTGTGGAGAGTGGATTCAGGCGTATATATATACGTGTGTGATTCGTGTTCCTAGAATATTCTATACCTTTTATGGTGGTCACTCCAGCTTTGATGACAAAATAGGCTGCAGACGAAGCAGCTGAAGGAACCGAAGAAGCTTCACCACCAAAATTATTACTATTGACTAGCTGAGCTTTGTACAAACAAGTTTGTGATGGTAGACAAACTACACGACTTTGCTTCTCGGAAACTAGTATCGCATAATGTATGGTGGCATTGAGTCCCGACTGTGGATCCGTAGGTGAACCCCGAGATGATGTTTTTGTTGGGGTTTCTTCACAAGAAAAAGAAGTCGAAAGAAGAAAAGAAATTACATGGTAATGCCAATACGAGAGAGTGAAGACGAGAAAAAGTTTCAAACATACAGATATATATATAATTTACATGTTATTGTGATGTAGAGCACAAGTAATTTGTAGTACGGAAAGTGAATGAGTAAAAAAAAAAAAAAACTTACTTGCTCGGGAATCATCCTTCCAAGACTCTGTATTCCCACTAAGCAAAATTCCACCGGCATCCATGAAACTAGAGATACATAAGGAAAAGAGAGAGAAACAAGTTGAGTATCCAAACTTTATATATTATATTATATTTTTCCAATAACAATATAGATCCTGCATAAAATTACTAATTAGTATAGAGGTAGAATGTAGGAAATCCTCTATTATATTCACCTCATGTCAAGTATCGATCCCTTTAAACGGAAGATTGTCCCGGAGGGGGTGACAGTGAGCGAGTCCGTTGTTCGGTCACTTCCTGTACTCCCAATATTGAGAACAAGTATTGAGCCTATACATACATAACAAACAAACAAATGTTAAAACAGTAACTCACTTTGACCTCCTTTTCCTTTCACTGCACACATATTATTTACCGGGGGTTCAACAGCTGAGAAACGATTTCAAAAACTTCACATTTTCTCAAGTAATTGAGATACGGACACAAATCAGAAAGGAACTCGTATAGAAGAAGGTCCCTAGTATTTTTGCACCGAAATTTACATTCAAGATTCTTGGAAATTTCATTGAAAATCGTCGTTTTTAAAAAAGAAATCCTCGTTTTTTCATCAGTTTTTTCACAGAAATCATGTTAGAAAATTGGATGTAATTCCGAAACCCATCAGTATTTTTTCACAGGATAAAAAGTTACGACGTGCTAACGAGCTGTACAAGATCACTACACTGCAAAATGATGAAAAAAATCCGGGTTTTCGAAATTCGGGTATTCTGATTTTTCGGGGTTTTTTTAAAAGTTGACCTACAGTGCAGCATTTTCGGGAAATTTTCCTTGGCATATTGTTAAGAAAGTACGCATCTGTAACCTACCCAAATTTAATACCAATAACACATTTCCTTCCAAAAAATTTAGAGCCAAAACGTAAAAATAAAAAAGAACGGAAATGTTGTCAAAATGCTATTTCTACCGGGCAACTTCAATTAAAATTTCGGTGAAAAAGACTTGGGACCTTTCTCTACAAACCCCTTTTGGACTCGTGTCAATAACTCAGTTACTTTAGCAAAATATGAATTTTTAAAATGGTTTCCTCAATTGCTGAATTGTTGAACACCCTGTACAATGACACTTTTATGTGTGTGTGTGATATAAGAGAAATACATAATAGGGAAAGGGCCTCACCTAAGCTCGTGCCGAGCCAAAGAGTTGGAGAAGTACATGTGGAGTCTACCAAAGTTTCAATCAATCAATTAAATTCAGATCACAAAGTTTTTCTCAGAAAGAGAAAGCGAGAGAAAGTCAATTGAATTATTCATCACGTTACATGCACGTAACGCGAATATATATGTATATATATGGCTTTACCATTCTTTTTGGGGAAAGTCTCCACAAAGGTGAGGCACTGAATAGACTCGCCTGGAGAAAAATAAATTACAACACACATTGCATTACATTAAATAAAGCCAATATGTACGGACTATATTGCTGGAATTGGGGTCTCCATTGCTTAAAAATATATATAGGTATATAGGTATATATAAATAAAGATGACAAATGTGTGAAAATACTTGTAATATTGTCCAGACTGGACATTGACGACGATCTTGACCGGCTGAACGTGGAGTCAAGTTTGTCTATAAATTCCATACACACACACAAACACATACAAATCAAAATTCAATTACTATATATCCTTAATTAGGAGACAAAAAATTAAACTCGGATACGAAAAACTCGGATTGGAAATTGGAAATGGACCACATGCACGCATGCTAGAAGCATTAAAGCGGAGTATGTCACGTGTTACTGTTGTTTTTCGAGACACGGGGCGAGACATGGGAAACCCATTACTGGAGTTAGACAAAAAGTAATAATAATTAGTGAGAGTAGTAGATTAGACAACCCGACTAATTCTTTATATTACGTTTACGTTATAGATTTATATATATATATACACGATAATGATAATAATAATAATAATAACAGTACAGTTTTCGAGTCATTTGGAAATTTAATAATAATAATAATAATAATAAATATATAGAATATAGATATTCTATCAAGTCATGGAGAAGGGAGAAGAGAGAGAGAGAGAGAGAGCTTTACGATTTTACTTGTCCAAGGGAACCAACCATTATAAAAATATTTACAGTACTAACATCAAATTAGATAATGGTCGACGTTCAGTGTGAAGGGAGAGAGAGAGAGAGGAGAGAGACTGTGGGAGCTCAGAATTTTACTCAAAAAGGTTTAATTTAATATACAGGAACAGAACAGTTTATATATATATATATGTTTTACATTTACATGAACTAAACAAACAAAGGTCATGAACAGGCAATCAAGAGAGAGGGGGAGGTTAATGCTTTTTCATTTCAATATACTTCATATAGTTATATATATGTTTTTTTTTTACAAAATCAAATGGAAATGAGGATACGAAAAACGATATATATATACAGAATATATACGTTGGAATTGGAGAAAAATGATTCCATATATGACAAAAAAAAACATGATGGAGATATAAAAAACGGTGGAGAAAAATGAATGAAAAAATACAAGAAACGCTTTTTTATATGTTGTAGGTACAACTGTACAATATTTATAGACAAAAAAAAAAAAAAAAAAAATTGGGGACAGTCAAATCAATTTTTCTATAAGATAAGAAACAAAAACAAAAACTGACAAAAGTGGGGAATATTTTTCATCAGAGGAAATTCTGAGGGGTCGACAACGAAAAGACTGACTTTGTTGGTCCCAAAGCAAACCTTGATTAGTCGTAGACGATGGCTGACACGTGACATAACTACGTTCCGTGTTCCCGCTCCCAAAGCTGCAATACTGTCTAGATAGGAGAAGGATGTTGGATTTGACAGGATTATTAAGACCAGGACTAGGAGGTGTGGATTCAGGGGAAGAGTTAATAAATCCTGAAGCAGTTCCTTGTGCCATGCTGTAACATTTTGAGAGAGAGCGTTGCTCTCGACGTTGTTGATGCAGAAGATGCTGTGGCGGGTTTGTTGAAGAAGAACCTGTAGTCGCATTCTTTAATTTAAGGTGCTGCGGGTGATTGTCTGTCATACCGAATATTAGGCTATCGTCATCACCGGCTTCAGATATCGATTAATACATATCATTTTTTTTTTACAATCATGTTAATTGTAGTTGGTTTTACATATTTTATGTTATCATAATAAGAAACGCATATATATTTACACAGTGCAGTGTGACATGACAAGAGAAAACTTTCACTTTCACTTTCTCCTCTCCCAAATCATGCAGAAAAATTTGTTCAAGAGTATAATATTACATCTATACTTTATAGAATATCTGTACTGTTCTATCGAATATCGACTAAGGAAATACCTCGGGGCTCGATCGTTCAAGAATCGAGTTCTCTCGGCTCTCAGCTTTAACGGGAACAAACGACAACACTTGTCAAAAGTATATGACTTTTTAGTAAGAGTTTTCACTTTTTCGCTATATCCACCCCAGAACTTGATTCTGAGGGAAATTGAGCCCCGAGGTTCCCCCCCCCCCAATCGATTGTAAATATGTGTTTCATATTCTGACAATATGAAATGTTTAGCTAGCTAACTAAACTATACAACTTCAATTAACAAAATAATATGTAGTAATCGATGTCAGTTAAATATATATGCGAACTCTTATAAATTGTAAAGCCTAGTCATGTTCTCCATTTCCTCGTGCAAAATGATCTAGTTTTCTCTTGTATCGCAACATATTTTAATATAGAAATAGTTATATAAACTGATCAAAAATGGAAGAAAAAAAAAAACCAAAAGTTGGTATACAGCTACTTGAAAAAAGAAGATGAGAAGAATTGAAATTGAAAGCATAACTGAAAAAACTTGTATTGCTTAATTACTTTTTTTTTGTTGCAATTTTTGCTTAAAAAAAAAATTCATGCTTATAAAAATCCTTCTACGTTTTTTTTTTAAAAAAAAAACCTTGGCTTTTGGATCTCCTGGGCTCTGATTGCTTACGGGGTGACTTATTATCCCCTCTTGCTCCTCCACTACTGCTTCCGCCTTGACTTCCTCCACCTCCTCCTCCCGGGTTGCTTAAACTGGCACTCGTGCTCGCCATGAGTTGAGTCGGTGACATTGGAGGCTCCTTTTTAATTTTATCAACATTACCCACTTTCACTAAAACTACACCACGTTAGTAAACAAATGTCTAAAATGTATATTTATAGATATGTAGAATATAGATATAGATATATAGAGAGAGAGTTTTTAACTACTTTCAACTTCAAACTTGTTTTACTTCATTACTTCAACTCTAATCAAGCAAATATATATTTCTAATGATTACGTTTTGTAGTCATATTAAGTTCATATATATATATAGCTCTAATATATATGTTATATATCTTGGGGGATGTATGAAGATATACATTGTCGTATGGTAGTACAGTAGTTATTTATATTAAAAGTTATGTCTGATTTTTTTTTTTGGCTCCATAATGCGCGGAAAGCAAACGAACACACCAAAAATATATATAATGAAGAGACAAGAAATTATAATTATGAACAACAGAACATTAGTACGTCAGTACAAAGGACAAAATATATAGACATATTGATAGATATAGATCATGTCTCAACCAATCACTCTCATCCTTATCAATCTCCAAGTTTCTGTTTCCAGTTCCAGTTCAAAATAATAATAGAAATAATATATATATACCTAATGTATATATATATATATACATATTTATCTACACTAAATATTCTTTTCTAGTTCATAAATCATAAAACTAAATTTGAGTCTACAACTAAAACTATATAATAATAATAATAATAATAAAAAATAAAAATAAAATAAACAATAAAAAACTGGCTACGTAAAATAATACTTACGAATCTTTTTCGTAATTCGATTCGTCACTGACGTAATCAGGGAATTACTATTTGAATTTCTATCACGCAAGTCAATCACTTTTGATTTCTTCGATTTGAGATGACGACGTGGTGGGGGAATTGGTGGTGGTCCAAGTGGTAAATCTTTTGGTCGGTCAATTTTATTTGATGATGATGATGGACTTAAACATGATGATGAATCCTCTGGAGATAAATTAGAGATGGAATGTTCAATATTATCCTCATCTTCCTCTTTCATTACATCAATAAATTCAGAGTCTAATTGTTGTTGGAGTTCTTCTTGGTATTGAAGATGTTGTTGTAGCTGTTGATCATTCATCAAATCAAATTCACATTTATCTTCATCTTGATCGTCAGAATTGGAAAAAATTACTCTGTTGTGATTGGCGGTTGTTGTTGTTGTGGATAAAGGTGATGATAATTTTACTTTGTCTGTATCATCATCGCAATCGCGATGGATTGGAGAAAGGCTGGTATTGGCATTGGGAATTTCTGGAAGCTCATTAACTCTTAAAAATTTACATTCAATCTCTTCTGAGTCTGCTGCAGGGTCGGTTGCTGGTTCATTAAAATCATCCTTATTTTTAATAATATTGGAATTTGACATGGAATTTGATTGATTTGTAATGGTCGTAGTAGTAGAAGTACTTGAAACTGTGACAGACTCATTTGGCTTCAGACTTTGTGATTGACTTTGAGTACCTACTCCTAATACTAACACTCCAGGATCAGTCATAGATGCAGACGAGGATTTCTTATTATGAAATCCTTTACCAAAAATGGCTTTCACGTTTGTCCACGAGGATTTGGGTGATTTTGGTGGAACAACAACTGGTAGGGGAAGGGGCGTGATATCTCCAGATTGGGACTGAGACTGTGACATCATTGTGTCTCCTGACGTGGTCGACGCACAATTATCAAATGACTGAATTTTTTGAAGTTTTTTGAAAAATTAACAACAATCGTAATTAACAACATATACATAATAATAATAGAATAATAATATGTGAGTAATGGAATAATAATAATAATAATAATAATATAGAAATTGAATCTCTTTTTTTTCATCATCATCATCATGGAGCCAAAAATTGTATACAATACCTATCATTAAAAAATCATTGGAATATTCAATTGTATAATAAATTCTCAGTACTATACTGCTATTTCTCTACCATTATATAAGTATAGACTGTATGTATATATACTACGTTTGACGTCTTTCTCCCTTCTTATATATCTTTTCGAATTTCAAATAGTAGTTTTTTTGATAAGGGTATAGTAACTTAATATTTTAAATATGACCTGCATTGACATATATAAAGATAAAGATAATAAGAATATTGAGAAAGAGTATAATTGTTATTAGTTTTAAACCTGTTGACTGTCTGGTGGTGATTCATCTCGTTTTAATGACGACGGACTCTTTGGAGCTCGGACATATGGATCCGCTAATGATATAATAATAAAAAAGAGAGACATTATAGTTTCAACTCGAATATGTAAATACTGCAAACAAAATCAAATTTCCTCTGACGTACCTGTTCCATACAGATCTGGTGTCGCATTCGATAAAAGACAGACTTGTTGGATGTAGTCAACGATCACCACACCGTTTTCTGTACCATAGGCAAGTCTGAAAGATGTACACGTCCACGGAAAATAGGAGTTAAACTTTCGAATTGTACAGATTTCATTAAAATGAAACTAAAATACGTAAACACTACATTAATTAATGTCCTTAGTCATGACTCACAATCCCATTCCAGATGACACAGCTAAGGAACAGATACCTCCAGGCGGTTCTCCATTCACCCAAGGTGTGAGACATACTAATTCAATTTGATACCCAGGTGATTTTTTAATCTGGCCTCCGCGGATACGTAAAGGGGAGAAAAATTCTAACTTGTCTCGGTCCACTCTCTCAAATTGAAATTCCCCAAACTCATCTTCCTGGAGTTCACTGACGATGGGAATCTCCAGAACTGACGTCTCCGCCATGGTTTCATGTTTGCGAAATTTAAAAAATAAAACTTGACTAGAAGCACCCGCAACGGCGAGTAACCTGGACTCGGGACATATTTTAATCAATTGTACAGCATATGGATCAGACTCTTCCATTTTCTTTGACTGTTGTCTTTCGAATGCCTTTGAAGTTTTCAATTTGTATAGAGCTTGGAGATTTGTTGAAGAGGCATCAAAAAATTTTACCGAGCCGTCCGCATGCCTACAACAGAACAGACAAAAGTCAAAACATGTATATATACCATACATACACAGTACACACACTATAGTACACATCGTATAGGAGAATATGTGTACATGGTACGAAAAATGGGAGACAGCAGAGTAGGTAGTCATTTGTTAACATTTGAAATCTCAATCTCTCTCCATACTCAACTCAAAATTTCCAACTTGTATTTCCTTCAATTCTTCTTTTTAACTTTCCTCTTGTGCTATTTAATCCTGAACAAATAACACCCACCAAACTACACGAGTAAAACAAACAAACCCACACACACAAAAAACAAGATAGACAAGACAAAGAATAGAGAGAAGAAAGAGTCATTTTCATTAACCATCTACCATGAATTCCCCATTTGTTTTTGTAGTCAACTAAGCTCTGAGCCATATACTTCCAGTAGTAGTAAGCCATAGCATATACATAGAAAGAACTGAAAGACCACAACATAACCATGGACTTAAATGGAAAATAACCATAATATATGAATATAAAGACAAGTACATACATACGTCCGTTTTCACCTTAACTACACCAAACCAACTAAAAGCTAATCGTTGGAAAGAAAGTTTCGATAGGTTTTCTTCTTCTCTATATCATACAAAGGATACAAAGGATACCGCAAATTGTGGAGCATCCCTCCCCTCCTTCAAATTGCAAAAGCTGTATTCATGGCTATTCCCTTTCCTATATATAATCCTATATATATACATACCTAAATGTAAATTGTAATCGTAATCGTAATTGTCGATTGTAAATTTCAGGCACAGAGTATACACAGGCACACAAATAGGAAAATGAAACTCCAATCGGTAAATGTGCGCAATGCCTCAAAAAAAAAACACAAATATACTCAAACTAAACCATAATACTTCACCTACATCCACTTCCACCGTCCACATATCTATAGGAATCCTCTCACAATTCTGAATTTGCAACACGAACGCAAAACTATAATAACTGTAATTTTAATTTTACTCCTGTTTGTAGTATGTAGGTAAATGTAATAGTAAATTCTAGATATGGTATAGAAATCCCAAATCCTATATAATAAACCCATGCATTTCTATTATATATATGTAGATAAAACTATGTATACCGTATGTACTGTAATAGAAGCCCACGACTTTATAGAACCCCAGGGGGTTGTATATTGGATAGGATTTTGCAATACAACCCCCATGCTTTCAAGGACATTCTCTGATTTAAATTACATTAGAAATCATAGATTTTAAGAACCCTCTTATAGAACCCCACCCTGCTATACATCCCCCGGGGTTCTATAAGATCTTTTCCGATAATACCCCAGGGGTTCTATTACAGTATACACGGTAATATATATATATATAAATGCAGCTAATTATTACGTTACACTGAGTAAAGAGAAAAGAGACCCATGGAGTTAAAACTAAAGCCTGGAATAAGTACAGTATATATATCAGTTTAGGTTTAATTACCCCGTAACGACGATCTCAGCATAAGAGCAAGAACTAGAGCCCCAAGTACCACCATTGACTGGCCATTCTCTGTCACTGTAACCACCAGCTTTCTTATTGACCTTAGAGCCGACAGAGTAGAGAGCCGGGATCAAGTCTCCCGGACAATTTGCAACGTAAACACAAGTTGTCACTGGACTCTCTGGAAAAGAAGAAGAAGAAGAAGAACCCCAAAAAATAGAAAAACATTGAATGGAAAATTTAAAAATTGACCAACATAAATAAAATAGGTAATGCTAGTGGGATATTGTGAACCGTAAATACTTAAATAGAAAGACAAAATCGATTCTCACCGTGAATGTCCATTGGATACGGATTCGGGTAAGATGGGTAGCCAGGAGTTAGTAGATCAATTATCACCAAGTCCGACTGGAGGAGAACGATTATCCCGATGGGATCTTGAACCTCTATAATACACAAAGTAACATGACAATAATAACTTGTGATCAGGTACATAGATCCAATTATACGAATGACAATTATAAATTATAAATAATATAAGTAGTCCAAATGAAAAATAACTTGGTTATGGTTCACTACACAATATATAGGTAACTAATTTGTAATTTCATTGATTTACATGGACTTTCCTCACAGTATTATTGAGTTTGTTAATTCTTTATCTGTGCTTTATTATATATGTACAACTATATGCATACATATTTAGTAAATTATTAATTTAAAAAATAGATTCTATTCTAACCTGATTCCCACTGGCTTTCACAAATCACGATGAAATCAAGTACATTATGCTCCATTTCAAGTACAGTAGTAGTTTTCCCATGAATCACCGTCAAACTAGGCGTATTTCCATAATTGTCGGATGAAATACCTCCTCCGCAAAATATCACAAAGTTGTCACTGAAAATACGCAGAAAAAAAAACAAGAGAACACTCATCAATTTATATTTTACGGTACGTGAACAAAGAGTAAATAACAACTTTTAAAAGAAACCCTTAAGAAGGACAAGATATTTCCTGACTATTTTTATGTTTCCTTTATAGAATTTACAAAATGATGTACATAATTTATTCACCATAATCAAATTGGGACGATTAAGTACCTACCTACATATTGCACTTGAACAGACTACAAATACGAACACTCAGGAAGTGTATACATGTACATATTAAGTTACAATAATAACCATCAAAATGAAAACGGCTCCATTTCGTAAAATCATGGAGTGATGTGGTAGTACTTAACGTATACTTAAGGTTTTCCAAACTTTGTCTTTTGTTCAAGTCAATTAATTTTCTGTATACCCTCCGTCTCCGTCCTATGTCTATGTATCCTCAACTGACTCTCAACCATACTGTACTGAAAATACCATTGAGTACTCTCTTTTCTCCGATAAAAGGAATTTATCAAAAGATTTTCTCTCCTCTCTCTCTCTGGTTCTAGTTCTTTAGTTCTTAATAAGTTTATTCAATTTAGGAGACAGTAATGGGACATTATGAGGACTGTAGATTCAGCAGATGACGATTTATATACTAATACAACGGGAAATGGGAATGAGGAAGTCATAGCCATCGGCCGTAGACCCACAGTTGCTCCATGAATATCTCTATAAGGAAAATTCCCAAGTAAGTAAGTGAAGTGAGCTAACAATGTGGAAAGATGCTCTCCGATAAAGTATCTAATTAACGGATGGGCCAAAAAGTGTAGACTATGTGTCTGTGTCTGTCTGTGAGTGTGTAGCGGTAGCCTGTAGAGCTGTAGCGTTTTGTTCCACTCTAAATAGAGACTAAAGAGAGAGAGAGAGAGAGAGTTTATATATAGATATATCTGTAGTCAAGAGAAATCCTGGTAGATAGATCCCCCGAGAAATGAGCCTAGTCCACCATGACCATACCAAAACATCAAGCATTTGCAATGAATTCGAAGAGCTATACTTAATCTTATACATGTACATGAATAGAATACAGAACAGAATATTCCTTCAACTCTCAACTCAACTCTTTTATGTTATCCACTCGAAGAATACTTTCCAAAAGATTTCAAACTGGAGAGAGAGAGAGAGAGGAGAGAGAGAATCAGAATAAAATACACACAGTAGAATAGGTACAGCAGCAGAAAAACAGAGATAGAGTGAGTTTGAAGCGCACACATTCACACACACAGTACACACACATTATACACACGATTGAAGAGGCAACGAAAGCAAACAGAATATCCCTTCATATTGGACTGAGAACATGTTCAAGTTGAAACTCAAAGACTTTCTTTCGATTTCTCTTCTCTTTCTTTCCTTCTCTATCTCTTTCTCTCTCACGACTCACTACTCTTTGTCTATTGTGTGTCTGGAGAAAAGTGAGTCCAGGAAGGGAGACGGAAGGAGACAACTATTGTTAGGACATATAAGCGCATCCTCAACCTTCTCTCATATCATATCATCCATCCATGCAACTTCTCTCATATCATAATACCTTAATGTACCAAAAAAAAAGAAGAGAACCAACGAGAAAGAAATATCAGACACAGAGAGCGAGAGTGAGAGAGAGAGTGAGAAAGGAAATGAAAAATATCACCATGTTCAGTCTACTATGCAACTTTCACTCTGACGATAAAGGAAACAGATAAAATTCATACACACACACAGTGCATACACATACACGAGGAATCTATTAGTTAAAAGTTAAAACGAGGAAATAATAGAGGTGAATATGTCTGTGTGGTACATGTCTGTTTCCAAGTGTAAAAGTTGATAGTGTAATATTCATACTACATGTACAACATGTGCTTTCGCCATTACATTCAACTGTGGTACAAGTCAATACTGACGACTGACTACTGGCTATGCATTATTATGCACGAGTTGCACACGACAAGTCTTTAGAATTTCTATTCAGATTTATGCAGACTGTACAAAGTGTGTGTGTGAATGTGAATATATATATGTACATATATATATATATATATGTAAATGTCTGTAGATGAATGTTTGTCATATATGAATTTATATGTATATAAGGCAATGGGATAAAGGTTAGGACTAGCATTGGCTCTGACTATATTATTATAGCTGACTGAGCATTGACTGTAAACTTGTAATCCGGAGACATCATTTCTCTCAAGCTTCCGGTTTAACGAGTTCAGCTTAAGCTTCTTTCCGGAAGCTTTAGCTTTTACGTCTCTCTACTTTACCTTCCACTTACATGGATTCAGTCACATTAGTTTATGTAACTGTTTGCATTCCATTATCCATATCAGTTTCCTATTCCTATTTCCCCGGTTCTGTCTTCCCTAATTCGAAACATGAGAAAACATAATATATATCTCTTTCTCTCTCTCGCTCTCCTTTTTTTAAAGCTGCCCCTTTCACTATCGTTTTCATATAGTTTTAGTCCAAATGTATTCTTCCTCTTTCTCTATCTCTCTCTCACTTGCTGCTTTCACTCGTCTATCATTTCACTTTAATGGGTTACTGAGTTAGAGCTCATAACTGCTCAATTCCGATGATAGATATCACAGTATATTAACAAACAAGAGAGGGACTATTATCCAGAACAAAAGGTGGAAGGAACATATACATACACAACTCCTCGTGGGAACACCCAGTTTCATTTTAGAAACATTTCTAATGCAACATGTCTGCTCTCCTATATGATACAGAATAGAGCTTACCCATAGTGACAATGTGTACATAATATAAATAAAGTTGTAGGTATATATATAAAGAAGAAAAGTTGTTTTTCTTATGCATATAGTTGGTAGAACTGAATGTGAAAGGTGAGCGCTTCACACTCAATGTCCCATTTAAATCAGAAGATGTAAATTTGAGGACATGATGAATGACGAGAGGTATGATGTTTGTTGTTTGTTTGATAATAATAAATACGTTTTTGTTGATTGTTTTTTTTTTTACCCAGTTGGATAGCGACTGCTTTTCCAGTCCACTTTTGCTATGGGCCGAAAAGTCTCAACTTTCCCTTCTTTATTCCCCCTCGCATGAGGGAAAGTAACATTGATTGGTTTATTGAGGCGGACGTTCCATGTTAACAGAGATCCATCCGAGTGACTGGAAACGAATGTCTTGCCATCTGAGTGCCAGGCTACACTTCGCAATGGCTCATTTGACTGGTACCGGAGTTCCGCCATACGTGAACGTAAGTCCCACAGGACGATTTGTCCTGAGTCGTATGCTATTAGTAGCTGCAAGGGATGAAAAAAAAAATTACATCAAAAGTTTTTTTTTTTTTTCAATTATTTATACATGTACATATATATGTAGAAGATGGAAGATGTATAGTATTTCAATTTTTGATCCAATCAGAAACTTGGTTTTTAATATCAATAGATATGTACGAGTCAGCAAAAGAGTGTGTAGGAATCGAATCTCTCGTTGTATGATTCAATTTCACCGACGAATATATATACCTATTAAGAAGTTACATATAACTATCATACCAACAACCTTGTTTTTAAAAGCTACCTGCACTCAAAGACAATCTCAAGAAAAACGTGGAACAAAAAAAAAAAGAGTGGTTTCTTCCAAATCAGTATAGTATAAAAATACTCGAGTCGACTCAAAAAAAGGGGGAAGGAGAAAGGGAATAATCCATAATGTCCCTAAACATTTGATTTTGAATTTGTCAAAAAAAAAAAAACGGAAACATAAGGACAAATTCAACTTCCAAGCTTTGGGCATTGGGCTACTGTCGTGTCAGCTTAAAAAATCCAACTGGGATTAAATTAGGAGGATTGAACGTCAACTGTGTGACCATACATGCAGCGTCAGGTTTTTCTTCCCCCTTTCCTTTTGGACTTTCTCCCAAAAATCATCATCTCCCTTACTTACGAGTAAAAATAGAACTACTAATATAAGTAGTTGAGCTGACACACAATGTCTAAAAGTCTAAACTATATTATAAATTCATTGTAATAAACATAATCAAATCGTCGGCATAGGACTCTTTGTAAAATATATATATGTATATAAAATACAAAAAAAAAAAATCTTTGTAGAGCTGAATCAAGACCCTGACAATTTTTTATTACAAACTTTCTCCCTGGAGAAAGTTTTTGTTTGTTTACAGCCTCGAGTAAAAATCCACAGCACAAGCGTAAACCATAAACAGGCATACAAGTTTGTTTTTGTTGTTGTTGTTGTTGAAAAGAATAAACTTTAATAAACTTTAATTAACTGTAGTGTTATTCCTGGTGATTTGGTTTGTAGTGTTTAAGTTTCACTACAAATTTAACCTACAGGCATTGACTGCTGGTAAAAAATGCGGAGAAAAGTTCAAAATCACATTATTACGAAGGACAAAACTATGATGATTTTTTTTTCACATACCTTGCTTGGGTCTGTAGGATTATCACCAAGGAATACGACTGAACCGGGATGGGTTTTTCTTGACCTGTAAGGACAAATTTTAAATAAAAATTCCATTTGTACTATCAGTGTCAGCCGTCAGGTCAAGTTTTTCAATACATAGCACACGAAGATAAGTCGAGGATTAAACTCTATATATTGCATATTCTTAAAGGTGGGAATGAGTATATCAAAATGAAGGATAAAGCCTATTCCATTTAGAGTGTGTATTACTCATTAAAGTTTTAAAAGAAAAAATAGTATTTCTAAGGTTTCTTACAGTTCTATGGCTTTGTTCCAGTTGATAGTGTAGCCGGATAGTTGACAAGTGTCCACATTTACTACATGGACATTTCCTCGCTCGGTCCCCACATAGATCCATTTTGACTGGAGAGGAATTCGCAAAACTGTTATTCTGTATACATACGTTTGAAAAAAAACAAGGAAAATCAGTTAAAATATGTATTGTGTATTGAAATTGAGATGAGATCCTTTTGTCTTTTGTACATATGCAAATTTGACATTTCAATTTCAATTTATTCATATATATATAATATACAAAAATCCCAACTCATATACTGAATACTCATACGATTGATGGTGAGTTGGGGAGGAGGGTTGGTATATGCATATGATGAGGATCCTTAAGATCATAAGATACGCTCAAAGTCTGACTTTGATAACTAATTAGTAATAAATTATATGGAGGGATGACATAATGACATAAAAAGCTTGACTCTTCCTCACCATGTAATCATCCTTGATGGTGGACATAGATATGAGCTCAAAGTTGAAAGGTAAAATGAGGAAATTATATACTTTTGTGTCCCTATCCCTATAGCCTTATAAAATATATAGACTTGAACAAGCTCTGCTTTCATTATACAAAATACAGGGAGACAGACAATCTATATCATTGCTCGACGACATGTGGTTATTATTTCTCTCTTGCTTGTGTGTGAGAGAGAGCCATCGCCATCGGAGAATATGGAGAAAGAGAATGATGATTATATCGGAATGGGGGAAAAGTCAAAAGGGAAATGATGAATTTCCATTTATTACATATAAATAGTCTACCATTTGCCATGGACATACCGTTCTCGTTGAAATTTGAGGGAGTGTATAATTTCGGGTTTGCTATTTTCACGGAAGTTCCAAAGATGAAGTACATCATCCGCTGTAGCACTAACGAGTTTCCCTTCGTTGACCAGGAATTCTAGATGGAGAATGGCTGCGGGAGGCGTAATTGACTCCAAATGTATATCGACACCCGGACGCCCCAGGCTATAAATATAAAACATTGAACAATAGTCATCAGAAACATGTTGATGGGGGAAGGGAAACAAAAAACATACATCCATATTTTACATAACATATTTCATGTACCATATTGTAACTATACGTATGTAAATAGTTAGCAACTATTAGTTACATATGTTTATTATACAATACAATACAATATATTGTGTACATACTCTCTTTCAATTTTCCAAAATTCCAATTTCCCATCATCCACCAATTCACAATATGCCACAATCAAAAACAATACCCACTACATTTATTCTGCTCCTTTCTCTCTACTCCCCGGTTTTTGTTGTCTACACTCGCTGGTTCGATGCCATCTCATTCTCTTTTCAATTCCTATTAAGAGTCTACACATCAAACGGAAAACAAAAACATGTGTACCTACAAAGGAATATAAATGTATCATCTACCTGCCCGAACATCCGCACTCATCTATTCTATTTTATGCAATAATATTTTGTGTGTCTTTCATCTAAAATTTCTTTTGACTCTGTCTCTGTCTCTGCCTGTCTCTGCCTGTCTCTGTCTCTCTCTCTCTCTCTCTCTCTCTCTCTCTCTCTCTCCACATGCTCTCCTATCTTCAATCTTCAATCTCCGTCACAAGTGTATTTGCTTTCAATTTCCACTCGTAATCATCAACAGCATCATCATTATCAACATCGCTATTGTAAAAAGAGAAGAGAGAGAGAGAGAGAGAGAAAGCCGTTTTTTTTACAAAGTTTAGTATTTGGAAATTTTATACATTTGATGATGATGCTGATGATGATTTCATGATTGCACATCTTTTATTGTACTATATAATTAAATGACTAATATACAAACTATTTTATAACAAGGAGGCGAGGCGAGTGAAATCAAAAGACTTGACAATATACGTGTGTGTAATATAATAATATCCAAGTATACAGATTCTAGATTGTAGGTTGTAAAGTGGACTCTCGAAAACAAAAACGAACTTTTCTAGAGCAGCTATCTTTGATTGCCGGTACATTCTATCCACAGTAAGAAGGGACTCTACAGAATACAGATAAGACCTATATTTATACATACATAAATAGTAAATACTTGTGTGTAAAATACTTAATATGTATATAACCGAGCGTTCCGTTTTTTTCGAGTTTCTCCCTCTTTAATTTCTTCAACTTCTCCTTGTGTTTTTATTAATAATACTTGATAACCTACCAAGTAAAGGTATAATACATTTATTAAGTCTATTGGTTACACATATAGGGATGGAATAGTCGAAATCAAAATGAAGGAGAGGAAGAGGAACGAATGTAATATTTGCAGGGTTTTATTCTCTATTGATGATATGGAGTGTCTGTGTTCTGTGTCTATGGAGGTGACTGAGTCCCCATATACATAGCTATTAGAAAGTTAAGTAAATGGGAGATCATTAAAAGAGGATTTCGCTAAGCTCTCCTATAATATTACAAAATAGAGCGAGAGAGTATGAGAGGAGTGTGGTATACAAGCGGAATGAGTAGTCGAGTAGAGTATCTGTAGTAGTTGTAGATTGTAGAGTTTTTTGCACTAATAGTCAATCTGAATGTGTCGTGTAGATGAAGGAAGAGAGAGAGAGAGAAAAAAAAAATTCTAGAGAGACTAGAGAGCACTAGACTAAATGAATCTTTCTACAATTCTGGAGAATCGAGCTATAGAGATTCTGGACGATGACGATGATAGGAATCCGAAATCCCTAGTTTGAGAGTTCTACTCAGATACACACACACATACACACACACAAATACACATGCAGTTTTAGCCGTTTCATTTGAGGAAAAGCTTTTTGAAGCAGCAGCATCAAATGCTTTGTCATCGTCATCAGAGAGAAAGAGAGACAGGCCGAGAGAGACTGAGACAGAGAATGAGACAGAAACTAGTTTTAATGAACTTCATAGTTTTATAGCCATTTGTATAGAGAATACAGAGGATCCGAATGGTCCCGTGTGTATGTGTTGTATAGCTTTTCGATACAATAAATACATTATGAACTATGTCCTCTATGACTATGATACACCATAATGTCCATATAAAATCTTTGCAATAAAGATAAAAAGGTTTTTTTTTTACTCCTATCTTCTTTTCTTTTCTCTACTCCGCTCCTGCTCCTACAGCTACAGCCTATGTACTGCCGTCTCACGTATAATGTATTATAAAGCATAAAGGCTAGTCATTCTATCCAAACATTATATTTCGAATTTGAATTTGTGATGAGATTGAATGAGAGTCAATTGTCATTAGACTTGTACTAAATATTGGCATCAGAATTCAGAATTGAAAGGATAATAATAAGTAGGCAGTCAGGCAGGTAGGTATCACATTAAAGACCGTTTCCATTCTTTCACATGGTTTCCCCATATTTGTATTTTAGCATTATGAATTTTTCACTCTCTGTCTTTCACTCTTTTACTCGGTGTGTGTGTGTCTTTTGAACAGCTTTGTAAAATGAGCTGCCGTTTCTCTCTCTCTCTCTCTCTCTTTCTCGTTCGTTTACCAGACAGGTAGAATTTTTCTTTTCACTAGCATTTGTAGAGTTGGTGAACTAGTGTGTAGTTTTGAACAGTTAACGACTAATGTTCATGTACGATACGAACGGACGACTCCCCATTACTATAATACCATTCCTACCTACACATACATTCTCAAGCTACACACACATATTCCCATGCATATGCTGTGAAACGCAAAGACGGAGGAAAATTTCAGTGTCTGAAAGAGAAAGAGAGAGTCGAGAGAGAGAAAAGCCGTGAAAGGAAATGCCGTGAAAGTTGCGTGCATACATGATCTACGTGTGTACTCTCTCTCTCTCTCTCTCTCTCTCTCTTATTCTGGTGAGCTGAATTTTCCTATTTTCCTACTTACACACACCACACACACACACACATCCACATATTTCCCGAGTCCATGCAACTCCAAGGTTCATGTTCATACCATGCCGTGCATGTAACATCTGAGTTCCCGGTGTAGTATAGAGAGAAAGTGTATGTTTTCCATGTTGTTCTACAGACGTTGTGTATAGGATTGCTGGAGTACTTGTGTATTGGCACTGCTTTTGAATCCTTTGGCTACATAATCTATGTAGCCTAAGTGTGTGTAAATAGTGGAGAAAGTTTGGTATTCGCTTTATTTTGGAGAGACTTTCTACTAGGGTTTACTAGGTTGTAGTTCCTTTCTGTACACTATACACACAAATATACAAGTTTGGAGTTTGGAACAAGGAGCAAAAACGAGTGTACTCGTTTAGTGTATGTATGTGTGTGTGTACACGATATATTAGTAAGTACATATGTAGGGAATGTAAAATGTACATAAATTTGTCAGTACTTTCATTCTCCTATACTTTCCTCCTACTTTTGCTTTGCTTGCTTGCTTCCTTTCCTTCCTTCCACCACTCTCTGTTCTTGTTCTCTTACCCACCTACCTACACAGTTCACAGACATACACGTCTCCGTGTACTGTTACAACTCTAGCTGCTAGTTCTAGCTCGCGAAAAAGCTGGCTGCTGGCTGGCTGCTGGCTGGCTACTGTAGGAAGCAGAAATCTAGAAATCTAGGAGAAAAGGTATATGTAGGGTTTGTGTATGTATAACTATGCATGCGTCTTCTCTCTCTATAGTCATCTGCATTATTGATTAATGTCTATAGCCCAACATGAGTGTCATGTAGCTAGTCGCTCAGCACTGCCAACCAGCCTTCAACGTTTCCAATATGTATTGTTATATTACTCCTATTAGTACAATACTACTACGACGACGACGACAACTACTATTACTACTACTATACTATACAACAACTACAGACTCATACTTGTACGATGTTTTGATATATTTATTTTATTGTACAGCTACAGTATACATTGATTTTCATTTTCACTCCATGCTTTCTGCTTATGAACATCCATGTATAATATCTTCTTCTTCATCTTGCTTCTTATCTTATGTGTTCATATTTCCCTAAAACCTAAATTAGAAATCACAATCAGCTTATCTATACATCGTCACTTTGTCAATTCTCAATTCTCATCACAATAAGACTCGACGAGTCAAGCTAATGAGCTCAGTTCCTGTTTTCCTGCAGGAAATACATACGCGCATCGATAGAGCAGTTAGAAATTTATTTGTGAAGCCACTATACACACAAACTAATACTGGATTCTGGATTTCTATAGGAAAATACTAGGACAAACGGTCTATATGTACGATAAGATAGAGCACGTTTTACCAAAATGAAAAAAGAAAAAGGAAAAGAAAAAGAAGGAAAGAGAATTGTTTATTAGCATTATATTCCACAGTAGAAGTAGACGTGACTACTGTAACGAGTCTGACGTAAGATTCAAGTAATGCAATGTAATGAAAAGTGACACTGTATAAGCTGTGAGGAACAGGAAATCGTAAGAATTGTAATTACAAGTTGAATTCATACATATATATACCTATATATAGTAATATACACACACTAATATAGGAATTAATTGGAATTCTGACATGAGTTGGACATTTGTATAAATAAATCATGTGTTTGATATTCTTTGGACAATTCAATCATACAAATACATAATATGACCTATAATAATAGACTAGAGGATATTTTTTCAATGTTCTCTTTTTTCCTCCTAGTTGTCCTACAGATACATATACTGTTAGCTTTCCTTTGTATTATTTACATACGTACATGTATGTGTATGTGTATAAATCATAACACACGCTGCCTCTGCTTTTACTTTCCTCCTCTATACACTTTTGTGCTTGGACTTGACTTCACAGCACTTCATATTATGATATAATAATAATAGCCTATTGATAGATATTGCATTTGTATAGGTTTAATAAAAAGTGATTCATCAAGATAGTGTATAATGATAACGACGGAAGAAAATCAGAAAATGATTTATTTATGTTACCACTGTGGTTTTTCTATACCACCAATTCCTATATATTCCTTGTATATTATATTGCTGTTGTTATTATTATTATTATTATTATTGTGGTTTGACAGCTGTTATAAAACAAAGGGATTGTCTATCTCTTATGGACTTGAGGATTTTGAGCTTATAAAGAGCATTTCGAGTTTGCTACTTCAAATACACATACACATCGAAAAGAGTACACTCGAGGAAGAGGAAAAAGTTAATAGCACAAGATTATTACTATAGAATCCCTGAAATTGGGTGGCATTAGATGAACCGAAAAAGAAGATATTTGTACATATTACGTACATATAGGAAATAATACTATGGATGAGATGGACTGATTAAGAGCATGTACAGTTCGTATAGTATAAGCGTAGGTGAATAATAAAAAAAACATGATTAACTTACATCCTCAATGATCCACATTGCGTTCCGATAGCTGTAGAAGAAAAAAAAACATTGAATATAAATTATAATTCCTCCCATTTTTTTTTTGGTTCGCTATAAGATTGTACATAATATATTCCTGACACATTTTGTATTGTACTGGTCAAGTTAACAAATAAATGAATAAAGGGATGTAGAACATATTTAATCACTTACCAATCAGCTTTTGTACAGGGTCAAATGCAATCGCCGAGGGTTGGAAGGGAAATCCATGACAAAATGTCTGAAAAGATCGATAAAGTTTATTGTAAATTTTTTTTATACTTTCAGCATCTTGATGTGTGTACAATCGATAAAAAAAATTGTGTAGATGATGTTGATAGATCACCATTCCTTTTAGCCAACATAAAAAATGCAAGCATTTGTACTTTGTACTTTACCTACCTACATCATCATTATAAAGAGTAAATAAATGTTATCTTCCATTGAATTTCTATAGACTGATAAAATCAAATTAAATGAAAATAAATATAGGTAACATGGAAAAAAATATTGACAATCAAAATTCAATTCGACAGACACAGGCTAGACTGGAAATCATCATTTATAAAAGGCATAAATATATAAATTCAGTATGTTTTAGGTAAGTATAGATTAGATCTATTCTATGTATATGTATATATATATATACAAGAATTGGAAACAAATGTAAAAAGAGATGGACATGGGACACCACATCATCTATTGATCTATATTTGAAGAAAATCATAATGTGTCGGATTTTTTGACATTTCGTTGGGAGAGATTGACACAAGAATAAAATTCATACACAAAATTGATTTGATATGTACATAAATATTAAGAGTAAAACGACGAATGTAAGTATATTCACCTTTGCAACACTAAAATACTCGACCTTGAGACTTTCAACAATTTCATTTTGAGGGTAACTTTTGTCTTGCCCACCAGCTGATGACGATGGTCCTTGACTATCGTTTCTTCCCTATAATATTTAAATATTAATTAATTAGTTTCTGCTTTTTAATATTGATGAATATATATGTGCCCAACAATAAAGCAAGACTTTTTATTTATGCACATATTCCACAATCAAAATGAATAATAATAATACATATATTATAATAAAATATAGTAATAAAATCTCACAGATGACCGAAACCCATCAAGGACATTTTTGAAAGTAAATTTTTTCATGATTAATCTTTTACATGTTTCGGGTCCAGGAGCAGTATAGTAGCAACAAGTTCAAAACCTCGAGAGCAATCACACACACTTTATATTACTATATATGTGTATCATATACTTAATAGGCATATATATATATATTGAACAACGAAATGACGAAGGTGATGATGATGATAATAATGTGATGACTGCTGCTATACTTCTGCGATGACGATTTAACGATTTACAAATATGTTACAAATTCTTCTCTTATTCTTCTTGTTACAAATTTAATTCTCTCGGATGATGATGATGATGATGTTGCCAATAATGTCGGTGATATTGATGATGATGGTTTGGATAGGAAGCTAAGGATTTGGTGATTTGATTGTTCTTCTTCTACGTCTTCTTCTTCAATAAAAAGACCTGCAGGATGAGTTGAAAAGGGTACTTGTTGTTCTTCCGAAGACACATAAATTATTGACCCACCCATTGACAAGTCAGTCGCAGTTTGTGTGTCAAAACTTTTCCTGTAATTTTTTCTTTTTCTTTTCTTCTTCTCTATATTAATACTACTTTGACATCACTTTGCATCAACTAGTGTCATATTTAATGTCATATTTTTTGATAGAGTTGTCTGTCTATATATATTAATGTTCTTGATGATGATTAATCTGTAATCAGACCTTTTTCGTTTATAACCCTTTGTTTTTGACGATATTTCGAGTTGTGTGTGTGTGTGTGTGTGTGGAGTTATATAACTTATATGTATGTATATTCAGAATAAGAAATAAACAAAAGTATTAACAACTTTTGGTTTCATATATCACATTAAATGATCATGAGAATCATATATTTAGTAGTAATTACTATTAAATTATGTTAACGAGACGTGTGTGGAGTATATATAGTATACATTTGAGTATATAAGTATATATAATTATAATTATAACAGCACCAACATTTTTTCTATTGAACAGATAATGACACTAATAGAGCACAACAAACAGTTATCACATTTTGTTTTTCTTGACGTACGTTAGATAAGTAACATTTATATTATTCAATTATCATAATAATTATGAATTGATGAAGTGAACTGACTGGCAGTCGCGGTATAATCAAGACCTTTTTTTTTGTATGTAATTATATTATAAATACGTAAACACACCAATTCGAGCTGAATCACTTAATTCTTTTATATTAATTATTAGTATTATTGGAATCACATAAACACACGCACATAAGTATATTATTATAATGAACAGTTAAGGTGATGACGAAGGTATAGTGACATAATATTTTAATTTTTAACTATCAGAATCTGATCAGATAAAATGTTGAAGTTGAAACGTTCCTCGTCGTCACACAAAAATAAAATGTACATCTATATATATTTATATATATATTCCTCTCCCTCAAATGTTTTTTAACTCGAGAGTACTTAATACAGTGTTGATTCTCGTCATAACTCTGTAGATATTTAATTATATGTGTAATATTTTGGTTGAGTCATTAAATTGAAGAGAGTCAGAGTGCGAGTTGACTTTTTTCTTCTTTTTTTTTTTTTTACAAAACTATATTTTTTAAGCTGTGTGGTCTGAACGCTGAAAGAATCAAGGTAAAATGTACAAGGTGTCTTTTTTCGTAGCTGCAAAAACCTATATTATATGTAGATAAGTACAAGTTAAAATTATATATAAACAAATTATTTGGCAAATGAAGAGTATATATACGAAGACGAATTATTTATTTATTATTTTTTAGTTTCAAAGTTTATATTTATATATTTTTTTTGTTGCTCCACACAAGAAAAAAAAAAAATTCGACGTGGACACAGAAATTTTTTGATACGTTTGAGAGAATGACTGCTGACTTGCTTGTATAGTTAACTCCTGCATTCTGTGTGAACGATATTATATATTTTCCCTTCCCTGTGTGTGGAAGGAGCGATTTTCGTGGTATGTCGAGAGAGAGAGAGGAAGGGCTCGATTCTCTATAATGGGAGTGCCCGACTACCCGAGAACGAGAAACGGGGATCAGTGCTCGATCATGCTTTCTCTTTTCTTTCTCTGCTTTCTTTTCTCCTTTCTCACTTTCTTTCCATGGGCACCGAAATGACCCGGAAAATGAAAAACACTGCCAGACAAGCGCTCTAAGAACAAGAACTTTGCTATTGAACAGTGTGTACACACACACACATACACATGTATACACTACACACTACTGACTGAATCCGAATCTTCCTCTTTCTCGCTCTCTCTCTCTCTCTCTCTCTCTCTCTCTCTCTCTCTCTCTCTCTCTCTCTCCCTGCTCTGCTCTGCTCTGTAAAATCCCAACTTTTACTTAATTCCATCATACTACTCCTCAACTCATCATCCTGAGAAAGTAGGAGAAAGAAGTGAAGACGAAGAAAGCTTTACAAATACACATATATGAGACTTCCCGTTTTAGTTTCTCCATCTCTCACTCATCGCACTCGTAATTGCATTTGCAATTGTCTATATGTCTGTACCGTAAATTATGCGTTTCATAATGATAATAATGTTGATGATGTTTGCATTTATTTCGTATATGCACACAGGAATGTCTCGTGATATTTTAAATTTAGTTATTCTATGTATAAATATGATAAATCAGATGAAAGTGAGAGAAAAATGAGAAATGGGAAAAGTGATGATGAAAGGGAGAATTTATACAAAAAGGGAAACGGTATTTCTTTTTATTCAGGTAATAATGAAGAGTTCAAATGTGGGAACAAACTTTCCCACAGGAATCTCTTCTCTTCCGGATCGAGGTGCTCGGAATTTCTTGCGATTACTTCGATATTACTTATTTTATTATTATTATTACTATTACTACTATGAGGATGAGTATTGGTATTGGGATTATTATTATTGTTTGAGTTGATTGCTCCGATAAGATGATTCAGATTATCTTGTGATGTGGATGAAGACGAGCCGAAGTCCACATTGTCGGGTTCACCTTCATCACATTTCATGTCCGCGATTGTATCCAACTTCCCCAATAGTCTTTTGTAGTCCAGACTTGTCGTACTGAATCGAAAGCAAAATCAACATTATTATTATTATTATTATTTTAAAACATTATGTATTTAGTATATATCGATGTGGAAAATATATTCATCGTCAATTTAAAAAAATTGTTCTCATTTTTGTGCCTCTCTCTCTCCCTCTCTCTCTCTCCCTCTCTCTCTCTCTCTCGAGCTGAGTCTCCCAACTCTTGTTCAATCTTGATTATTAGGATTAAATATCCATTGTGTGTACTATATAATTTTCGTACAGGTACTTAAGTTTTACACGATTATTCACAGCCTATAATATTTTATTATTATTCATATATTTAAGTAATAAAAAAAAGCGAAAAAATGAACAAGCAGATGGTTGTGGTAATTTTGCACTTTTGTCATGTTTTGTATGTGCTTCTGGCCGACTTTGACATTGACAGTTTGTTTTTCTCCTTTTTTTTGAAGCAAATAATTTTTTCTCATCATACATGAAAAAAACTGTATAGCTATTAACTATGCACACAAAAATTCTTGGCCTAATACACTATATACTGAGACTGACTGCGGACTATAATGCATTCAAACATGTATTGAATATATATAGAGAGAGACAGAGAAAGAGAGATCCAGGATCTAGATTCTAGATGGGAAATATCATTATGTACATTGATATTAAATACATGTACAGTATGTATATACACACACTTCATTCCCTATATATATGTGGCTTTTTAGGCTTTTACAAACATCTGTTTGATAGAGTTGAGAGTATAATGATATATAGAGAGAAAAAAAAATTGTTGCCTTTACTTCTACTTGTAAAAAAAAGCTCATAGTTCACATATTTATGATAGGCTGTCAACGAGAAATTTTCATTTTAGTTTTTTTAACATAGGGTCTCCTGTATTTTGATGGACAGTATCTTAGACAGATACGTCAGTCAGTCAAGTTATTGCATACTCTAGAGTAATAAAGTAGTAAACTCAGAGAAAGAGAGAAGGAAAGAGAGAGAGAGAGAGAGCTCTTCAAATTCTCTACACTATCATCATCATGATGATGTGCATAGAGTGTGTGTAAGAGTGTGTAACATATTATGGAATAATGATATAGTTTTTTCGATTTCAATTTGGAAATTTTCTTTTATACACAGGGAAAAGGGAAAGGAGAGACGATATATAGGAGAGACTCTTATATACAAAATGAATTCACGAAGGACGACGGACACTATTAAAAGGGAACAAAAAAACCATGCATGTACATGACAAGAGAGCGAGAGAGAGAGAGAGAGAAAGAGGGGAAAAGGAAATGAATGAGAGTTGCACACACAGAGTGAGTACAGAATCCACGTTATACAAAATAGACAAAGGAAAACGAAATTGGATAAAAGTATAGAAAGCATACGTATTAAATTCGTATTTCGGAGATGCATGTATACATGAAAAGTTATTTAGTGCAACGTAGTGGTAAGTAAGTAGAAGGGAGAAATTCTGAGAATGTCAAATAATTTATATTATACAATGAACGTATTATTTGTGTATGTCTAATTGTCTATCAACCATGTTTTGTGTAGGTACTCTAATATTAGTTAGGTACTATAAAAAATGTGTGCAATATGGTGCACTTTATAAATGTGTGTGTGGATGATTTTTACCTATTGAACGAATCGATCATTTTTTCAAGTAAGCTGGCGATGTGCTAAAAAAATAAAATGACGAAAAAATGCAATGGCATTTAAGGATTTTGAAGGGAAAAGTTTGGATTACAAATACAAAATGTTCCAAAAGAGAGTAAAATAATAAAAAATACGTATGATTTTTTTTGTGAATTCTAATTTTCAGGTCTGGTGGTTACTTCTTCGATAAGAGGAGCCCCTTCTTGGATCCTCACGCACGACTCAAAGAAATTATTGAGGGTCATGGAGACCAATTCAAATCGCTCTTCAATTGATCTAGTGAGGTTACTAAGGCGTCTAGAGATGGTCGTCGACATGGACTCTGTTTAAACAAAAAAATATCATTACTTTATCATTTATATATCTGCATCCTCTTCAATTTCGTTATGACTTTGAATGAAGAGTATGAATGAACGTTTTAGATTTAGAATGAATGCTTTGTTATTACCTGTAGAAGCAAGTGTTTCGAGAATGGCCATTGATGTAGCTATATAAACATTCAAAAATCACAATAGTATTATCATAACCTATAGAAAGTATAGATATGAATCAATGTAGCGGATTTCCTACATGCCCCTCAGGACAAGAGTTAGTCCATTATGACTTGACATAAGTGTATCACTGATACTCTGATACGTATACGAATTCGTATGTGCATTTGCGTATATTAATGTACGCAAATGCACATACACAATAAAGTCTATATCTGATATCTTTATGTTTATTATTGAAAAGGAAAAGAATATATAAAATGGGGGAAATTGTCTATATGTATAAAATATTTCCGTATTTTCCGTACCTTCTGACGCAGAGACGCTGGCAGAATTCGAATTAGCCGGAAGCGTTCTACCTCTAATGGCTATGAGGGAACGAAAACTATCGGAAACATCTCGTCGCGTTGCATTAGTTATTGAAATTGAGTCTTTGAGAATTGTCTCGATTTTCTGGGTCCGCTCAATCAAGTCATCAAACATGTTGGTTACCTATATTGTCAGATATGTATATATATATATTATATATATATTACGTTACATTGAGGAAGAAAGAGGAAACATTCATAAGAATATAGGTACGTGAAATACGTGAACGTGAATGTATAAATGAAATGGAATTTAAATTACGGACTGTGAGAAAAGAAACTGTATATATATCAGTAGATTGTAAATGGTATTTAATTATTTAAGTACGTGAGTAAATAGTGTTTTTCGTACAGTGTGCAAGCAATTAATTACGATTCTATACACACAATGTGTAGTGTGTACACAAACTAGAGAGCAATAAAATGAAGTTAATTTCTAAATAGAATCTCTCCTTTGCCGTTCAAATAAATGACATTATTAGAGGTAACAACAAAACAACCTTGTTGGAAATGAGATTTGTGGCTATCGGTGGTGATGGAGTGGTTGTTGTTGTTGTGGAGACATTAGGCGTTCCAAGAGTCGAGGAGGAGGAAATGGCAGTAGCTTTGAGGAAACTTGTAGTATTATTACTACTTAGTTCCGTAAATTGAATTAGACTCGAATTGACTTGCCCCACTAGAATTCCTATTCGTTTCTCGATTCCACTAAATAGACCATGTACACTCTCTCCGAACCTCCGCCCTTCCCTCAGTAACAAATTTAATTTACTCTCATATTTCGAGTCCAGAACGTTCACACTATATATACATATAACAAAAAACAATATAAATACATATAGGTAGATAAAAAAAGTAGGTAAGTATGTATAAGTATGTATAAGTATCACATTTTTCATACAAGGAAAAAAAAGTGTTTTTAACGAAAGTGAAAGATTAAATTATTATTATTACGTATTTGATTTTAGTATTATAGGTACTGATGAATTGGGAATTATGATTTTTGACAAAATAAAAGTATTAAATAAATATGTATAAGTATGTATATATGCATTTATTCTTGCCTTGCTTCTATTTTTCCTTCAAAATTTTTAAATTTTCGACTTAAATTCTCATCCACTCGTGACGTCTCATCATTCATCATGTCAAGCCGGACTTTTGTTGTGGCCAAAGACTACACAGTCGTGGTGGTGGTCCCCATACCAGGTATGAAATAATGACAAAATACAAAAAAACAAAATAGCAAAAAATAATACGTACAGTATATTTACATATAAAAGGATATAGATACTCAACAACAATATACAACAATATTAGATCAAAATTCTTGGAAACTTTCCGGAAATTCAATTTATATACCTACATACATATAGTATATAGGTATACATCCGAGAAATATTGAAACAAAAAGCAAATTGATGAGATTGCCGACACAAAATACACGTAAAAGGAATCTTTCAAAGTTTATGTTTTGTTAATAAAAAAAGGTATAGACAGATACGAATGACTGACTGTATTACCTATCTACAAAAAAAAAAAAACAAAAAAAAAAAGGTTGTGTGCACCCGAAGAATTTTTACGCCATATATAGGAGAAGGAGTAATGAAAACAGGGCAATATGATATATGCATGCTTGTTACTGTATTGTACTCCGCATATATGAAATACTTGCTAGAAATTTGCGTAAAAAACTATCACTGTTTTTTTTTTCACTTCGTGCAAGGAAAAGATTCCAAAGAAAGTTAAATTATACAACGAACTTATCAGGCAAAAATAGTGAGAGAGAGAATTTATTAGAATTTTTTTGGAATGCAAATCAAAATGAAGATTGAAAGAAAAATTTTACCAACGTTTTCAATGCCATCAAGACGGGTGCTCACTAAAGTCTGAATTCGCTGAAGACGATTGTCTAAATGTTCGATTCTAAGGGTGATTGTATCTAAACGACCATTCAATCTTGTCAGTGAATTTTGAAGATCCCGATCCAATGAACTCCCTCGTACTGATAATATCCAACTGAGGAAAATCAACAAAATCATCTTGCTCACACTATCTATCTCACTTTTCAAATATGAAAATAAAAATTTTCCTTTTTCTCTCCTATAAAAGAAATTATATTTTCATTTTGTTCCTATTTTGCCGCTACCTTCCAAATCTATTTTGGGAGAGTCGTTGTTTCATGTTTATTTTCGTCTTCAAGAAAAAGAGAAACAGAAGGAAGAAGAATACTTAAGTAGTAGAAGAAGACCAAGAAGAAGCTGCAGCAGAAGTAGAAGACGCGATGAAGAGAGGAAGAGAAGGGAAGGAAAACACATTTCCATTATATATACAAGGAAGCAGAGTTGGGAATTTTCTGAGAAGTAACACACACGTACTGTTATTATCTATGTATTTATACTATTTTATACCATTATTGGACATCAGCATGAGAGGTATACTCACAAGCCTAATCTGAGAGCCAGAAACCAGAAAATTTGTGTACAATACGTAAACATGAGAGTACATGTAGATATGTAGAAAATGTGTGTGTGTGCATTGTACCTACTACACATGTGTATAGGTAAAAGTAAATTTGACTGTTTGACAGTGAATTTGTTCCGTGTGAGTCACATTGTAGATTTCTTAAACAAAAAAAATGATTTATTTTTCATGTCTACTATTCGTATCTTCAGACTTTTGAGGTTTTTCTTTATAAAATGTATAATGTAATAATAATGACAATATAGTGATAACATAACATAATATATAATAATTCAATATAATAATTATATAATTATAATTAGTAATAATTATTATTATTATTAGCGTTTAGCGTAGCCGTGCTGGAGTACACAGTAGGAGGACAATTCATAATAATAAGAATTCCAAGTGTGGAGTATGTATAAGCAAGTATACCGAGTTTAGTAGTGTATAGTGTCTTCATGATAAAAGATCTAACAAATAAACAAAAACAAAAAAAATGTATGGATATTAGAATTCAAATATAAAATGAAGATATGCTCAACTAGTCATTGGAATTATTTTTGAATTTGTTTTTTATACTAAATTAGTACGGATTATATCTTGTATCTACCCTGAATTGTGGCTTCTGCTCCGGAATTTGTTGACCCGGTCTCAATAGCACCATGTCCTTCTTGCTGTATATTACTATTGTTGCTATTATTTAAATTTATTAACTCGTTCGAATCAAAGTTAATTAAAGTATTTAAGTTATTATTAAAAGAATTATTATGTAAATTCATAGTGTCGTCCATTGTTGATGTTGAAATGACGGGTGCTTCGTCTTCTTGCTGTTGCCTATATATAATAAATCAACAAATTCCAAATAATGTTACACGTACAAACAGATATTTTCAATATGTTTTTTATATTTTTTTATACAGGAGTGTGTACGTTATATTTTTTAAATTATCCTCTTGATTCTCTTGATTTTTCCGAGCTTCTGATTTCCTAGTTCTAGACATGATGGCCTCAACTCGACGTCGACGCTCGACTCGCTCTTCCTCTTCTCGTCTCAATCGCTCCTCCATTTCCTGGATATCAAATAAACAATAAACATATAGATTGGTCATCTTTATAAAAACATTATTATTATAGTTGACATTGCGCATTGTATACTTAATAAAATAAATAATTGACGGGACCCAAATTGGAAAAATACTTACCAAACGTAAACGCTCGACTTCTTTTGCCGTTTCCTTATCCGCCAACTCTTTCTCCAGCCGAGCATTTTCCTCTTCAATTTGTCGCTTTCTCTCTTCTTCGTCTCTTAACTCACGTTCACGAATTGCTCGCAGTAATCTTTCCTCCTCTGCCTTCCTATTTTCTACTATTAATTTTTCGGCATCTTCTGCTTCTTTGATAGCTTTCTCTTCCTCAAGTCTAATGAGTTCCTCTTTTTGTCTATTTAATTCTTCTTGGGCTTCTCTCGCTTCCCTTCTTTTCTGAGCTAGAGCGATTTTAGCTTGCTCTTCGTTTGTGATTTTGGGTTTGTTGGGTCCAACAGTAGCTTCTTCATTTTGTTCTTGTGGGGTAGTGGCCGCAACAACTGGAGTTGGAGTTGTTGGTACCGGTGACTGACTACTTTTATTTGAAGCCATAGCAGGAATAGGCAAGACATTATTATTTGAAGTACTATTATCAACAACTAAAACATCTCCACCACCATTCTTTTCAACTTGTTCTGATTTCTTAATAGCCTCATCAGCAACAATAACTTTGACAGTTTTACTTTCATCATTCACACCTACAGATACTCCATTCATTTTCACTTGATCAATCTCCATAAGATTATCTCCATTTGATGTCACCTTATCCTCACTCCCACTACTTTTCACGTCCGTAACTTTCTCATCAACAGCAACCAAATTATCAACAGTAACATCAACAAGACTATGCACAACAACATCATTTTCTTTATTCACAAGCACAGGAGATGATGATTCACTTTTGTTTCCTAAAGAAACTATAGCACTTTTGTTTTCATTGTCAGTAGCATTGGAGTCAACAACAATTACACTAGTATGATTATTCTTTGATGATTTCTTCGATGTTATGATATTTTGATTCTGAATTTTATTTTGATCGCGCCCACTACTACTACCATTCAACTTTGAACTTGGCGTCGTCTTAACAGCCGTCGTCGTCAAAGTTTCAGATGTAGCGGATTTTTTCTCTTCAATCTTCTTTGGTTTGGGTGTTGCTCTTTTTATTGTTGAAGTTAAGAAATCCTTTTTAGGTTTTTCTTCAGCTGGAGATTTAATATTATTGTTATTATTATTAATATTGTTTATTGTTGATGATGTAGATTTACTATCATCACGAGGTCTCGGAGTATTATTTTTTTCATCATGTAATTTTCTCGCACTTTGTTTTTCCTCAAATAGTTTTTTAGCGTGAAGATTCCTCTCTTCCATTTTGGATTTTCTCTCTTCTAGAGATGCTGGAGTGTTGGAAGAAATCCCAGTCACATGCACACTCACAGGCCTAGGCTTTCTCGAAGGACGTGACCGCATATTTACTCCTATGGATAAGAAAAAACAGACACTGTAAAGTTATATATAATTCATTTGCCTGTATACACGGACAGTACACACGTTTTTCCATTATTGTACGTACCCGAATGTGTGGAGCTAGTCATTACTGACGGAGTGGCCACGGAGCTTAAACTGGATGGTGGCCTTGTGGACATTGTCGAGGAGAAACCTAATTAGATACATCAAACCCACATGATTAATACATCGTTTCATTACACAGAATAATCGATAGCAGTGCACATTTATAAAAGGATTAATTGTATGTTGTACGAAATACGATTACAGAAAGTTTGTGCTTTTTGTGTGTGAAAGCCTTAACAAATTTAGTAAAAAGAGTGTATGTACATTTGAAATGTATGTACTTGGAATCTTTAACAAAAACAATACAACAGCAACAACTTAAGCTACTGTATTTCCGAAAAAAGAAGACTATTTCAGGAAATACAGTAAGTGTTTTAATTCACTGGTAAATAGTTAAAACGAACTTATCAAAATTTTACTACATCTTTTTATTTTGTCTAATATTGAGCTTGTTTA
Source organism: Gisinianus flammeolus (assembly GCA_034699125.1). Taxonomy (NCBI): domain Eukaryota; kingdom Metazoa; phylum Arthropoda; class Collembola; order Symphypleona; family Katiannidae; genus Gisinianus; species Gisinianus flammeolus. Next base: position 24,453 of record JAIUND010000220.1, on the reverse strand, counting down.
GAGCTCCCAAATGTGTTAATACTATTTATGTACATGTTACGGCTGTAATTAATTATATTACAAAAGGGTTCATTTTTTTATATCCCGTTGTCAATTCCCACCACCACCGCGTAGTCTAAGATGTCTAAAGAATTTTGTTTAATATTACTACTAAAAGAAGAGGTAAAGGAAAAAATGAAAGTTTCACTCTCCCCTTTCAAGAATAAATGAAGCATAAGAAACAGTTTGAAAGAGAAAGAGTTTAGAAAAACAACAACAACAAAATCAGAGAAAGAAACAAATTTAGAAAAACGAAAAAACAAAAACGAAAAAAAAAGATAAGTTTTACCCTCCCGTAAATTTTTCTTAGCTTTCTCTTGTCTGAGTAGCTCAGTCCTGGTCAATTTATATAATTGGTTCGTACTCTTAGACCTTTGTTGAAGACTACTACCAGGCGGGGGAGTTCCGGAATTGTTGTGACATTTGTCTAACCGGGTCATAGATCGGCTAGTCAAGCGACCTTATTTCGTTGACAATTAGACGTATAGTATAATTATTAGTATTTTATAGTTCGTAGTACATCCTAGTAATCCGAGAATATTAAACATACCTGAAGTGACTTGACTCCGTGGTGACTGCGAATCACGACGCATCGGTAGCGTTGGCGTCAAATCTGTCTTCCTTCGACCTGAAACATTACATTTGGATAATGAAAAGGTGTATTCGATTTTCCATCATGAAACATTGGGGTAATATTATGACAATACAATAATGTTAATTTACATAAAGATTTATATTTACTCGACTCACCACAAAAAAAGAATCTCCCGGAACCTCCATCATCATCTATAAATCAACAGTAGTTTCAACCATGAGTAAACATTCATTAAACTTTTAAAAAAGTCATTGAAACATTCAAAAATTTAACTACTAAAAGACTAACTACAGACAAGTAGGGCGAAAAGTAAAAAAAAAAAATGTTCAAATTCTCAGCAACACCCAAAAACTCTACAAAAACTCTCCATTGAAACTGTTAAGACGATAAAATGCATGCTTCCAATTTTCATTAAAAATATTCCACAAGTAAAAACAAAAACCATTCGAATATCTCCTTGTATGTGCTTTCATTCTATTCTCATTCTCATACTATAACTATATCCAAACTTTTTTTTTCAAACATTGTACAATCTGTAGATTATAATTAATCAATTAATTGTAGATTTTTTTCTTTGAGAATGATAAAATTTCAACAAAGTTTTGTCAGTGCAGCACACACATTGTGCAGTGTGGAGTGTGTAAATAAAAAGGTTAAAAAAGTTCAAGTTTTGTAGCATTCCACTGAAACAAAAAGTGTTTATAAGAAGTGCTAAAAGAAATTATGATTTCATGCACGTTTGCTATGGAACACATTCGTCATTCGTCATGCTGGCGTCTAATAGTAAATCCGTATGTAGTCTAAATTTTCGGTACCAATGCGTAAACACCTAAACACAGATGCATGCGAGTGTATAGACATGCACGTAATGTGTATTTATATATACATAAGACCTACGTAACTTTTTTTCCAAATATTGTTTTAGGATAAAGTCCACGATATTGATAAAAGTTAGCGTTCAAGTTTATCCCAGGTAAACTCTCTACTGCATTGCTACACTATACATTTTACGAGTTTGATAATATGTATTACACATGTACATGACAAAGAGTCTATACAGTTACATACTACACATATATGTAGAGTTACACCACATACAAAATCCTACAACAAATCAAAGGATCAAAGTGGAAAAAACATTCAAATGCTTATATATACAAGATTGTAATAATTAAAATACGGAAAACGAGAAGAATGTTTTACATTTCATACTACAAAGAAAAAATATCACTGATTCGTTGAAGAAAAAAAATGCACACAGAGAACAGGAATTTTGTTTCTTTACCCCTATTATTACTTTTTCTATGATAAACTAATGGGTTGTCAATCGTCGTCCGATGCTGATCCCAATCGTACATACTTGCAGCCATAATGATCCTCCTCTCTATTTTTTTACAATGTCCAATTTTACATAACATATTTTCATATGTGCTTAAATTTAAATGAGTGTGAATAAAACATGGTTTCATAATGTAGATGTTTGTAAATTGTAAACTCTAGAGATACTAAATATGCAATATTACAAGAACATAAAAGGAATTTAAACAGTGTGTACATTGTTCTGGTTGTTTGAATTGCAGAAAATAATAATAATAATAATATGGTATATGTACACAATATTTTGCACAATTTTCAGTGTATAGCTTTGGTACTGTAGCATGTAGCTTTGAACTGATCGTGTTGGAAAAGTGTCAAAAGGTAAAAGTTGAATTTAAAAAAAAAATGTTTCAACATTTTCGTGGTTATAGTATGTAAAATAAATCATAAATAAAACAATTGACACGCTATTGAAGTGGCAAAACTTACTTCCAGCTAGTAAATCCTGTGCTGAAGTTGCTCTTCCTTGTTTATTACTATCACTAGAACCAGCAGGAGGAGCTAAATTTAAGTTATATTGGGATTTCCATAAAAATCCGTCCACATTTTCAATATTTCTTGGAACAGAAGAACCAAACGCCCATTTTCTATCATTTGCTTTGCTCTGACTAATCATACTGGCCGTCATCCTCTTAGACTCAAATTTTGACAAGAGGGCCGTCTGTCTATCGTTTTCTAATAAGTTTCTTCTTTCTTCAGCTGCTCTACGGCGGTCCGTATCCTTTTTACCTTTAGTGACGAAAACAATAGATAAAGGTTGCAATTATTTACATAATCAGTAATCAATAGTAATAAGAATGAAATAAAAATACAATGAAACATGATCACTCGAATGTTCTCATATTTTTGTAGTTTGAATACAAAGAATTTGGAATTGAGAATTCAGGACTTACTTAATTCAAGAAAGTGTCTACGTCTTCTGGTATCCTGTTCTTCTCTAAGCTTTTCAGCAGCGGCAGCCTATACAGGTAATTCACATTTCAAATTTAAATTAGCGCTTTCATTAAATCACCCCGAAACATTAAATCATCATAAAGTTTATAAATTTGAATCTTAATCAGTAGATCAGAACCCACAAATAATAATATTCATATTTCATATATGGCTCGTTCTATTGCATCATACTAACAAAAACTAAACTTTAACGAAATCTTAGTAAATACATACTACATAATAATTATTGTACACACGTAGATAGCATAATATAGTCAATAATAATATATTATAAATATTGGCAAACACAGATACAGACTACAGACAACACACATGTATATTGTACTATGTATTAAAATAAATAAAAACTCTAGGCCATTTGGCATTCCTATTGAGATTTACTTTTGGTTATGTAATAATAATAATGATGATGACATTAACATCATTGAATGTCCAAAAACAGAATTGCTTCATGAAAAATCAATAACCACACAGCCCAAGACAAAAAAACTCACAAAAAAACCATGTAAATACATAGCACCTTAACTATTCATAAAATAATGAAAATCATCACAGTCATCAGTCATCACTCACTACACCCAATATTCAAATACTGAACGATAATAACAAATATGTATATTGTAACGTATAATTTGCAAATTATTGCATGTAAATAATGAAATATGTATATATACCAAAAAAAACTTACATGTTCTTTAAGCTCTTCTAATTTCTTTAATCGTTCACTATTTTGTTTTTCACGTAATAATTGTATTTTTTCTAAACGCTGTTGATCCGCTTTTGACGGCTGCTTTTGCAAAAGCGGTGCATTCTGTGCGGAGCCCGGCCGGGAGGGGTCTGGTTCAGTCATATTATTTACACCTGAGCAAAATAAAAAATAAAAATATATTATGAGCAAAAGTTCAAAAGTTTATTCATACGCATTTCTTCGCACATACTTGTCATTTTACGAATTACAGACCCATACAAACTATTTACTATCTTTACTTGGATTATTTAGAGAAATTGGTGTCAATTGTTGTCAATACACTAGATTTTTTAAATCGTAAATTCGAATTATACAGCAAATGTTCGCACGCAATCACATGTATAAAGAGAAAAAAGGTCTACTAAATTGCACATTGAGTGCAATGTACAGTATGTACACTGTACACACTACACACTCTTTCACTTTCTAATTCGATTAGGTATAATACATGTGTATTGTTTTGTATGTGCATGTATCATGCATTGTAAATGAGTATACAGCTCTGCACATCCGACAAACGCTATTCTTGTCATTTTTTAAATAAGTTTTCTCAGCATATTCGCAACTTTACGACTGAAACAAAATTAAATCCTTGAAAGCGAAACGGCCAAACTTATTTATTTCTTAAATCTTATATGTGTAGATTCTTCTATGATTCACCATTCGGAATTATGAATCACACACGCTAAATATCGACCCATATATTCACATATAAAGATACTAGATTCGCATAGGAATTGTAAAACAATAATAATATTGTTATTAATCTTTAACAAATAATATGTAGTACGTAATTGGAGCAAATATTATTACCCACCGACTATCAGTATGTATCTGTATTTGTAGTATGTATTCACTTTACTATTCACAGAATATGCAATGTTAATCTTGTAATATTTCTCGCAAGTACACGAATTATTCTCAACAAAAAACAAATTGTTCAAAGGAATAAATTATAAATATATGTATAATATACATTGTATATATAGTATAGACTAACCATAAGGTAAGTTTTCCCTGTCCAACGACTGGATTAGAATTGTACGTAAGATTTGAAGATTATTATGATTAGACGACATGGCCAACTCAATTCACAAAACCAAAAACACTGTTGAATTTAATATATATTCATTAATATGAAGTCGTCGTATACTATATACAATACTTTTGTAATATTTTCCATCTAAATCTCAATCTTCCCATCAATGGAAAATACCGAATAATAATTATAAACTCATCGTTCATCGTCACTCTCCACTCTCAACTTTAAAACTGTCAAATCACAAAATATTTTAAAATATTATATATCGATATATATATATACTTATACATTTGGTGTTGGTTGCAAAAATAAATGTAATATTATAATATCAAGAGCACAAGAAAAATATATCAAAAGAGCACACGCACACTAGAAACTCAAAAACACAACACTCACATTCATTTCATTACACAAACTAGACAGACTCATCACACACACAAACACACACACCAACACACACACACACATAGAGACAATTTCCACTGTGACTCTCGAGGTACAATTTTTGACGATTGTTGAGTAATTTTTGGGTGTGTGTGTTGTGAGTGCTCTCGCTCTTGCTCTCATGTTCTGCTACACTGATTATATTATCCTCATGTTCCTCTCTGAAATTTTCATGTTGATCCTCCTATTACTTTTTTTTTTACTTACTTTGGCCTACACAAATACAAATGCGCCTCTCTCTCTCTCTCTCTCTCTCCCTCTCTCATCTGCCTAATAATGTCTAAGCTTTGGTCCAAAATGAAAAAAAGAGTATTCATTCGTAAAAGACTCCTACAATATATATCCATGTGTATATATGCACATCCAACGATGAAGCACTGGCGAGAGTGTAAACTTTAGTAAAAACTGTGAGCGTCAGAAAATGAGAGAGAGAGAGAACATGTATTCCTAGTCAGTTTAATATATTTGATATATATACTTACAGTTACAAAATAATACTATTATGTATGTACTATTAGAGTACCAGTATCAACCAGCCACCAAACAACTGACAATAACTAAACTAACGATAAACCCATGTCTCCTACTCTGCACCCCCCTACGTACATAATAAATAAAAAGTCAAATGTACATACGTAAAATATACAATATATTCAAATATATATATTGTCTACATGTACATTATTTTATATGAGACACACACAGAGAGGAGAGAAAGAGGAAATTTTGTGTGTGCATATGTACTATGTACATATGCACATAGTACAGTACCCAATGGGGAATACATACAAATACAAAGTACATACGTAAACATGCAATGATGACTTACAACTTACAAGTACAAGTATCCCTAATAATCACTATATGTGTGTAGAAGAGTACACAAGTTTATCGTTGTGAGCTGCAAAATGCAATGGTACACTGGTTGCTCCACTACAAACACAACTCCTACAAGAGAGAGAGAAAGAACAAGAATCGTGAACATGAATGGGAAAACTCTATACGTCTTCGGCATTTCAATTTCCCTAAGGATGTACACAACAATCCATATGCATATATGGCATGGAATCCTTCAAGTAGGCAAAGGGTTAATGCTAATATGTTCTAATACCTCTATGTAATACTTGTGTGTATGTATGTACATATTTGTCGACTGTGGCTACTGATTCTACACTTTTACAGGCTCCTTTACTCTTTGATTATGTATATATTACTATATGTAGAAGTGAATAAAAAAACACGCCGAATGTCCGTATCTAGAAATCGAGATATTTGACTTTTCCTATTTGGCCGCCAAGGCGTTTCTTATGATTTTGTAATTTGAAAAATCACAAGTAACACATATCGCCATATATTTTGTTTGAATTTAACTAAAATTTGTAAATTAATTAAAAATATTTACAATTTTTTTACAAATTTCTAACTGTTTGTATAAAATAGCCCATGTTTTTCTACATAACAATATGCAAAAAAGTGAAAAAGGACATTCGGCGTGTTTTCTTATTCACAACCCCATATATCTGTCGTCCACATCCACAACGTATATGTACATACGACCAACTCTATACTAGTAGCTCTACCTACCTTTTTCCATTCCGCTCCCACCTACCACTACTCTACAGATTACATACTATGTATTACAATATATATTCTAAAATGTTCTAGTGTTCTAATGTGAAATCCATACATGCTTCATTTATTCATTTCATTCCATAGTCCCAAGTGTCGCTATACATGCATATTTTTATAATATATTATATGCAGTATACACATTACAGATATATATATATATATATGTATACTCTCATCTTCGTCATCTTCTTTGCCGGAATTGTAGTAAAGACTTTTAACTAGAGAGTGTATAAAGTAATGCAAGAAAAGAGTCGTATGACTAGTTATGTATTTTTTGCACTATTATCCTTCACATAGTCCACACTTTGCACAATACATAGTCATCCTTCATAATTATAATCCTAATATTCCTACGGAGCGTCCCTATCTCTTCCTCTCTCTATCTATTATCTATACGTACGTACGTACGCATACAAAGAGTGAGGGAGAGAGAGAGAGAGATTCTACTGTCTGTCCTGGTTCTGATTCCGTATCTGATTCACTTGCGCATGGCTCTTCATTTGTTCGTACCTGGTCATTAAATTCACCTTCATAATTACACTATTACCTTTGGCTCTATCACCTGGCCATCCCATCCTATCCCATGGTCATCCTGTACATATCATCATCATATGCCAATTCTATCAGACAACAACGACAACTCCTATTAGCTCTCTCTCTCTCTCTCTCTCTCTCTCTCTCTCTCTCTCTCTCTCTCTCACACACACACAGGCTCTAGTTCTAGTTTGAGTTCCAGTTTTGGTTCTGGTTCTGCTTCTACGCTCTACGTTTGGTCTTGTCGACTACCAACCAACACGCAAATTTTTCCTTTCTGCAATGTAATAATCATAATAATAATGATAACAATAATGACTACCTTTTGTCTTCTTCACTTGCTCACTTCATCATTCAAGTTAAGTTACACAAAACAACGAGCACTTATGGACCATGACTTTGTACACATCATACATCATACTAGGATGATGATGAGGACTATACGAACGAGTCTGATTATGATGGAAAAGTTGTCAAAAATGTCAAGCGTCAAATCTCACATTCCATCTAGGTAGTTCATCCGCTCATAATGTTATACATTATCCACGTGCTGTTACTATTTTAATTTGGAAGATGCGAAACAATGTGTAGCCATTTATGATACAACCGGTGACTACAAAAGGAATACATTCATGTTTACTAAAAGTTACAATTTTTTAATGATGAATGTGGACTAAACAATAATGACTAAAATATGTAACAAAAGACTCGAGCGAGAGTCTCGCTGCGTACAAAATCCTCTTCCCTCACACTCAAGTGGCAATGTAGATAATAATAATATTGATATCAAACATAAACATCAATTCAACGCACCTTTTCAACAATGAAGTGGCAAAAGCAAGCAGCTCCAAATTGCCAAGTTGACGACGATAACAATTAAAAAAGCACCATGAACTATGCGTGTACGTTTTTTTTAAAAACATGAATTCTTTTCTACTACAATACAAACAACACACTGCATAAAGTATTTAGGTACTTACAAAGATATTCGATTTCACGCGAATCTCTGCACTATCCTCGTTATCACCTGTACTCTGTACCATTTCCATTTTGCGTATCCTTTAATTAGTTTTGGTTTCATCTTGAGTGACAGAATTAAATCATTCCATCTTTCAATTTACAAGTTCTTGTATATACTCTGTTTCTGTTATACTCATTTGTTATGGTTAGCAACAAAAAAAATCTGCTTTCTCAGTCTCAATACATTCTAGCTTTTTTTATACATTATTCATTATCGATGCGTCTAAGTGTATATATAAAATAAATATCTTATACTGATACAAGACGATCAAAGCGGAAAATGTAAACATACATCCGCACACACACATATACAATTTATAAACAAACTTGACATGTTGTAATTCCCTTTACACGTTATACATATTATAGACACGTAGCCAAGTATAATTTTATAATGGGATACTCAAAAGGAAGAGTAATCGTTTGAGAATACTTGAGATCATGCAGACTGCACTGCAGTCGTATTACTATACTTATCGTTAGTACCACATACTAAACATACACACTATACACATAATTTTATGCGAAAAAGACGATCGCGCTGTAGGTATATCGTATTATATGTGATGAACAAAAAAGAGAGAGACTGTATACATAAAGACTCCATACGGAGGGAGAGAGAGAGAGAGCGGTTTTCACTCCTCATTTTTACAAGTTAAATGCACCTGACGTCCGCGTCAACATGAACATGAACAAACAACTCCAAACTCGTACTGATACTATACTCAACTACTTATTCATATCTGTAGAGAAAATTACATTATGTACAATGTAGATTGGGCTTAATTAACATCCCTTTTCATAGTCAAACGGAAAGGATAATGAGAAACAAAACAAAACAAAACTCTGAAAACAACAGTCTGCGACACACACAGAAAAGAGATCCACAACACACACTTTTATGCAGATATATACCAAATAAAACAAATGATACTGGTATCAAATCAAAGGCGAGACCTGTATATTTAAATACGCATATTTACAAGTACACAAACATACACACACATGTGCATAGACATTGTCATATAGGTACATGTACGAGTATGTATACTCGTAAATGAGTTAAAGCGGGGCTCTTGTTAATCGAGGATATGTTACTCAATTTCAATTTCAACTGTCAATTCGAATACTCGTCCGTCTGTCTCTGTCGCTGCACATATTATTGTAATTATTGCAATCACTGGTTTTCTCAAACAAAATTATAAAACTCTCAAAGTACAAATGGAAAAATACTCACATATATAACGCTCGTGCTCAGACGCAGACAGCATAGTGACAGCAGACAGGAGTTTTTACATGAGTGAAAATGACTAAACCCCAATTGTAGCTTTCATTGTTAACTGGGAAATATATGGAACTGGTGACAGAAATGGGAGATATTTTATGTTGATTATGGTATTTTCATGGGTGTACTGTGTCACCATTACCATCGCCATTGCCTGAATCTACAATTACTACACCAACATCAGTATACAGTGTCCATCCTCCTACCTATAGCCAAAAGCCATCTTTTCAATTTCAATTTTGTTGTCTTTTTTTTTCATAAACTTTCTTTATGATGTGTTAGGAATTACATAGAGGATGACCGACGCCGAACCCACAGCTAATTACTATATTAACATCCACTTGAGAAACTATGCAAATTGTCATTTTGCTATTGAAACTTTCTGTAGTCCGTTTTCATTTTTGAAAACGACTCGTGTGTAGCCTAATACGACAATCAAATTTCATTTGTTGCTTTGCATCTGTATGTATCTACAAACTATAAACATTTTGCAAAACGTAAATTGTTGAGCTTGAGCTCTTGTTGGATATATTTGATTGAATTTCTTTGTACTCTCACAATCAAACTACGAATGTAAATAGAGGTATTCAAGTTTCTGTATAACTCGCTACGGAACAGTTACGAGGTGATTAAAGAAATCAAACATCATTGCAACATTAAAATACCTATACGAACGCAAATAAATAAATGTAATACGAGAGATCATGAATAATCGAGATGAAATGACGATTACATCTTATATATACCAAAAAATATTCAAAAATGACATGCCTACGAAAACGAATGTATATTTACAGTTCATGTATATTTTATCACCAAGATTATTTCTACGATAACTAAAAATGTTATAAATAATCTTAAGTCGTATACTATGGAGTTAAGTATAGAGAGACAGGTGTGGAAAGATTTAAGAGTTTTTATCGAGCAGTAGGTAAATGTCTTTTAACTGTTTTAGCACACATGAAATCATCCTAGATGGAAACCCCTCATTTAAGAGATAACGTTTGTCCATTTCGTTTTTATTTTTATGTGAGCACAGAAAAAAACCATCGTACTAACTCCTTTGATGATGGGGGAGTTATTTGATAGTTACAATAGTTGTGGTTTTTCTTTCAATAAAAGCTTATAGCTCATAGTTTGTAATGTGAATTTCATTCTCAGAAAAAACTCTAAATTAGTTTGAAAATATTAAAATATGTTTTTGGGAGGGATTTTTTGGAGGACAACATCGGTAATGTTTGCACGTTGTGGAAGACCACAAGTGTCAAGTGAGTATTTAATAGGATTCCATTTGAGGAGAGCTAAAATATAATATTTTTATGGCTTGAAACAGGAAATCTTGGAATACTAAATGCTCATAAAGGGTGAGAGCAAACAAACTTATTTGCTATATTTAAAATCCTCAAGTAGATAAATATACACATGTATAATTGAATTAGCATTACAGGGAGAATTCACATGCATGCACAAGAAAAATAATATTTACCATCCTCATAAATTCCTTTAAACTTTAACATTTCTCGTGTGTACAGTGTGTCTGTGTACACATTAAGTATATATATACTTATGTCGACTTTTGACGTGAATATGAATACAGAGACGTCTCGACGAAGATAGACAGCGAATTGGACAGCCATCAGTTTTTATGTGCATGCATGTACAAAAAACACTGTGAGATTTCATTTCGGGTACATGTAATTGACAAATGTTCAGTTTAGAAGCCCGTGCTCTGTTATAAGGGTACGGAAATGATCCCGCAGGAAGACTTGGCCTCTCCGAATCGCGCCCAAATTTACTCTGTACAAAAGACCGCGCCTTGGAAAAATCTGTCATTTTGTGACATGCAACCTATAAAAAAACGTCCACACGTTTCTTCGTCCATTTCAATTGACGTACATTACGTGAATGAATTTCATATTTATACGTACTTACGTTTTACACACATACGCATTTAAAAATGACGGTGATGGTAGTAAGTACATAGGTATTTGTATAGAAGAGTTAAAAAAGTGAGAACTTACAAACGAAAAAAGTGTTGTTGCTGGTGAATTGGAGTCCAGACAATTGACTGGAATGTTTGGACAATTTAAAGACATGTGGGGACTTGAAAATGAGATTCTCAGGACTATGAGACTGCAAAAGCACGGATGGGAGAAGGATTAAATGGTCCATAGATGACATTGACATAGTATATGTACTTTTTTCCCCTCCACAAACAAAACACACCTACACTTTTTACAGACTGTATAGTATGTACGTGTACGAGTATATGTTGAATGTACCTATACTGTGTAATTTTGTAAATGTTTGTTCTCAATGACACTGAGCGTATAAGTGTAATATATGTATAACAAACTGTTGTACTAAAATATATATTTATTTATTCTGTATTGTGTAAATATAAAGGGGTATGTGTAACGAAAATGACTCGTTGTTCCTCAAACTACATTATTTCAAAAACCCCAAAAACTCTTGAGCGCATTCACTCAACCAGAGACACAACTCTAAAACTCTCACTAATTCGAAATCTGAATCTGAATAGTATTAGTATTATCTCACAAGATGTAAAACCTTTGATGGGTTTTCTACACTCAATTATATCGTATACATTAAACACAGAACACAAGAAGTATATATATATATTTTATAACTGGCTTCTGTAAAATATGTATATAGCAACAAAAAAATAAAACGTTTCACAAATTGTATCACAAATTAAAAACTGTCCTTTAGTTTTAGTAGGTACTGTGTGTAAAGATACGACAAGAATGTCGAGAGTCTCAAGGAAGTATAACTGAGATAATAAAAATAAGACTTTAAAATTTCATCACACAAAGTGTCATTTAAGAGAGAAGGGGACAAAAGTCTTGTGGAAGGAGGAAGAGGAGGCGAATGAGAAGGAATTCAAATTCCCTGTCCTGCACTTGCTTCGTTTCGTAATTATTGTTATTGAAACAATTGGATATCTTGTGTGAGTAATAATAAAAATATTAAAAAGTATCAAACTTTCTACAAACTACATAAACTATTAACAAAAAATGATGAACTCAAAGTTGCTCAGAAAATGTTCTTCAACTGAATACTCTCAAAAAAATACACTATCACAATGGTTATCTGGATTTGAATTACCAATTCATTGAGGAATAATGAAGCATTCCGTATTGAATTGAAACACTCGTAAAAAAAATAACTAAATGAGTAATTGAGCAGGGTAATTATCGAACTTCTAAAGTTACTGGCTTCCGATGTACACTCAACAGACTTTGCTTGAGTTCTAAAGTTTTTCTTTTGACGTCTCTCATTCAGAACTATAAAGATAAAGTGATGATGAATAAAAAGAGATGACAGTTGAAACGGTTTTTCAAAAAAAAACTCACTTGTCAACCACAAAGTAAAAGCTAAATAATTATTGTTATGACTGAAACAATTAATGTGTATAATATTTAATTCTTCACATGATTGTAGAAATTCCCTGAATTATTTAGTTGTGTATACAGACAGATTATAAGAAAAGTGCGTAGACCAGACTTGTAAGTTGGAACTATAGAGTACGAGGATAAACTACAGACTACAATAACAATACGAATACAGTCTCAGTATAAAGAGGAACAAGATGAGGAGGAAAATTAAGGTTTCATTTGTATACAGTACATATGGAAGTTGACTCTCTCATTGCTCTATAATTTGCCGATCTGGATCTAGTAATTAGTAATATAGCGAGAATAGTTTTTCTATTTTACTATAGTGAGTGTTGGGGTTGGCACTCGTTTCTCTCTCTCTCTCTCTCTGTTTTTTTATTTGCAATGTAATGGAAACCTTGTCGTCATTCGTCAATTATACTATTGCTATATAAAATCAAAAACCAAATTGAGTGTAATCGGCAATCTGCCATGTTATGTTCCAATGTTTATGTCAAATAACGAATCCGAATGTTTTCCTATCAACAACTACCAAACAATAATAACAATGATGACAATGTCAATCCACAGAAAAAAATGTATTTTGTTGTGTGTCTCAGTGTGATGTGATAGAGAGTGGATATATGTATATTTTAAATCTGTATATAAATAACTTGTCGTTCCAGCTGGCTATGGGTTATAGCATGTCATTTTTTTTTACTAGCTTGAAGTTCCCAGTTTGTTCCGAGTTAGTGTACGAATTACAAACAGACTGAATGTCAAATGTGCATTATATTTTAAGTTGAAAGTTGAGAATTTGCATATAAATGTGTAGTGTCTATATTTGTTGTGTACATACAACTCACATAATATTTCTAGTACAACTATATATACAAGAGCCAATTTGAAGCTACAAGATATTTTCCACAGATTCCACTTGATTCTTGGTTAAGGTTTGGAGTTTCAAGTTAACTGACTTTGCTTCAGATTACACTACATTACACTTCATCACTATGCAGCACACAGGAACTATTTAGGAGTAGGGAAGTTCAAACGTTGGCAGAGTATATATAATATGGAACGAGAGATGCCTAAATAGCGACTATGGAATTCCAATGACACTCTAATTACTCATTACAATAGAAATGGGGGATTGCAAATTTCATTCTAATACGTGAACATTGTCAATTGTTCTTCTGATTGTTGTACAGTCATACACCGAAATGCACACTACAAACTTAAAGACACTGAAGATTCGACGACGGTGCGCTGTCCACTACTACGAAAAACCACACACATACACACATAAAGATGAACGGTATATAGAAGAGAAAAAAAGGATAACTTGGGAGTGGACTTTTTCTAGACTCTGTAAGAGTATATTTATGATGGTACACACTACACACTCTGTTCTCAGACACTCACTCTACTGACACTGACAACGGCAATGGCAACTACTTCTCGACATGGCCAACTGACGATGACTCCAAAAGACGACGTCGAATCTTGAATCATGCGAATGTGAAATTATCTTTTTACCTACTCAAACTAACACTCACGTAAGACACAGTGTGTACAAGTCAAGAGCCCTACAGTCTAATATACGTTTAGAAAAGCCAATGTGTGAGTGTGTGTATCTGTGTATGTTTGTGCATAATAGTCTAATAAAATGTGAGAGTTGGCCAAGAAAGCATTTTTTTTACTTCGTATTTTCTTTCTTTCGCTTTTTTCTCCTTCCTATTATCCTGACAATATGATGATCTGTGTTCTGTGTTCTGTTCTGTTATGTTGTACACAAAAAATGTTACCTACATACCCAATAAGAGATTTTTGTCGACAACTTCCGTTGAGTAGTTAGCAGTTTGTTGTAGCAGTTAGAACAGCGAAGTAGTCGTGGTTTGGCTGTGTTAGTACTAGAGGAGAACAGATTTTCTTTCTTTCCTCTCTCGCCTTCCTATCTTCATCTTCAACCCATTGAATTTTTCTCTCTCTCTCTCACTCTCGTCCACATTGCATCCATACACAGACACACGATAAAGCTGGTATATATTTATAGGTATATACATCTAGGTAGTTCTAGTCTAGGTTTAGGTAGTTGTTCTTACAACTCTAGTCACATAATATTAGCTACTGTCAAAAGACACACACCAGTGCAAAAAGGAAAAACGCATGCGTTCGTATCTTTTTCTCGAAAACTCAATACTCCGAAAATTGCATCTCTCATGATGCTCCGTTAATATCACGTGTGTAACTCAAAACTCAACACCTACGTAAAAGAGATCTCTTTTATATAATACATATCACATCTGTAATCCCTACCCATATATCCCTTGCGTATTATGTATATATATATATACTTTCATACATTTACTCGTGTACGTATGTAGTAGTATGTACCCTCCACATATGAACTTTGAACGCTTACATACCCAATTTGCAATACTGCAATTTATCAATGAAGGATTTTTGCAAGTTCACAACAAAAAAATGCTTTGGATTCGAAATCGAAACAAGTTGCAGTTTTCACAGTGCACTTTATATGCACTACTATATAGTATATACGGATGTGTTACCTTGTACAAGGATGCGAAATGTAAAATGTACTCTTTACATGCATGTGTAATTATTTTATGTAGAGTATATCATTTTATGAATTGCCAATTGGCATGCTAAATTGTTATTTTTTATTAAACTATACATATTGGATTACAGTTTACAGTCACAGACTGCAGTTTGAAGTCGTTTCAAATTCACATTCATAAAATATTCAAGTTTTTTTCTTCTGCTTCTTCTCTCTCTCTCTCTCTGATATAGAGAATATAAAATTACATGGGTAATGATTCTAACAAGACTTGGAATGTTTCCTTGTGTACAACGGATGAATAGACAACATTTTATCCCCAGTTACTATTATACGATTACTGCCTTTATGACTAATAAGAAGAATATTATTATTGATTGTAAAGCATAGTATATATAGTCGTTATTAGAATGACAAGTTTTTCTTCTAATTATAATGATTATTAAATTACCATTGTACTGTGAATTTCGTCTTCTCTCTCCCTCTCTCCCTCTCTCTGTAGATACGTTGATAATGAATGAACCGTATGTAATGGCCGTAGGTTTTTGTGATAATAGTTTCTCTATAGTATAAACATCTTTACCTGACTTTCCTTATTCTACATGTGATGGACTATGGACTATTCAATTGGCTCTCCTTTGCAAAGCTTTGTAGTTATGACTATATGGCTAAATAAAGGAGAAAATTCAACTCGACTGGAAAAAAAATCTGATTGTTCGATTTGAACGCTGCTGTCATCGTCACTGTCGGATTCATTAGGAGAATTTTTGAAATCATGGTATGTAGTAAGCAATTGGGAGTTATGAAGAAAAACCAATGCTATAATAAATAATGATGAGAATATGTGCTCAGAGGTAATTATGACAATGGACAATGACAATGACATGACACGAGGAGACTTTTCCATGAAGAAACACACTGCTTTCATTCTTAATTGCATTTTAATGTTGTTTTGTACAGTCCAATGAGCAAATCTATTCTCTATAATCTTGATATTTATTCTCCCGGTCACTGTCATGTTTCTCCGTCTTGTGACTTGTTGCTTTCATATGACAGTTATATTACACATAGCATCAATTACTACTTTGCGAAATATTGCAACAATTATTCTACCATAGTTAGAATCAGAATCTTCAGATATATAATATATATTACGTAGTCATTTACTTGGTTGCTACATTTATAATATGATACACTCGACACAACATTTTATAAATGGAATGAAATGTATACACTTACAATTACAAATATGAAATCCTCCAGTGTCAATCCAGTCACTATCACAATGAACACAATCACAAACACAAGATTCACGACCACAAACCATGATTATAAAAGAATTCTTATTTCGTTCTTGTGTATCCCTTTACCAAAACTCTGGATAAAACTTTTGTTCTTGTTATGTAATCTTTACCACAATATCAAATCTGCTGCATCTTTCAAAGATACTGTTTAGATCCCATTAAGTATTTAATTAGGTATTGATTTACAAGAAAACTGACAGATAGCGTTCACAATATTATAGGAAATTTGGACTATTATTATATTTTATTATTCAAAATGATTGCGTATATCATCATCACTTGCCGTCCTCAAAATGTGAACATTGAACTTGCACAAAACTGAATTGAATGCGGATCCTGTCTTAGTCTCTTTTTCATCAAGTAAACGGAATATAAAGGGAAAACTATACATACAATATGTATCTAATTATGTGTTCATGTGTATTCCTCATTTCCCAAGTTGTTCAAGACGAAATATATATATATATAAAATATATTATATAAACTTCTCACACACAGAGATTCTGTACTACAGAATATGCGGATTCACTGGACGATTCACTGCAGGAAAGCAGTCAGCGTCAGCGATTCACTTGAGAGACATTTTAAATTATTACTCAAGCTTGAAGGATCTAGATTATAAAAAAAATATGCACTCAATAACACTGCACTACATATATATAATCGTTATGGTTATGGAACGACTAACGAGAACGGAGAACGCCTTGGTTTTTGGATTGGTCTAATGTTACGTTTTCTTGAAATGTATTATTATTATTATTCTCCTTTTCTTCTTCCTTCTCTCCTTATAGACTACCTATATATTATATACCTACAGTATTATTGTGATCAGTAGAATATTTCCGAAAATTCTCATTTCACATGCATCCCATTGATGTAATAATACGGATTGTTAGCTATATCATATCTGTCTGTAATACAGGCTCTGTATATATCCAACAATAGGGAGCTACAGGTAAGTAAAGTAAGTATACAGGTACCTCAATATCTAATTGTGCAACTCAAAAGTCAAAGATATTCTTCAATAATTCTCGTTTCTATCAGTATGTATCTCTCTCTCTCTACGAGTGAACTGTCCTTGATGATATTATTTACTCTTGCAAGTATTACCGACCTGCGGGAATCTCGTTCCTGTTCTGCTCCTGATTCCTGTCTCTCTCTATCTATCTCTAAAAATCAACGTGCACAGCTACACCGCACAGTAAAGTGGAAGACTGCAGAAATTTTAGTGCAATGCCTCGTGCAAAATGAAAATTTTCAAATATTGTCAAGGATTTTTAACATGTCCACCGACGTTGACAGGAAGCCTCTAGCCTTCGTGTATGCATACATATACATACTACATTGATGTAGTACATACTCACATGTACTGCTGACTCTGATTGTCTAGATATTCTACTTTCCAGCGTTTAAATGGAATACATTTATAGCTCAAATGACGTTATATTATTATTATTTCAGATTTCGTTCAAAATCCTAAAAATTGTTTGTCTATAGAATCTAGAACTGAACACATGTACAGACTATACACGCTTACCCTATAAATACAAACTACAAACACACACACACACAGACACAGAGTCACTGAAGAGTAGGTATGTATTCAGGAGGATGAGGCAAGCTGCTCAAGAAATAAATTTGGAATGAAAATAATGTAGTCCTTTGAAAAAATATCACATCTCAAGTCTCAAGACGTGTAGATAGGTATATAGAGACAGAATTCCCATTCGTAGAGTGATAAGTAAGTCTGAAATTTCGCTCCCACCAGTAAATACTCTGACGGCACTCTTTTTTTTGCCTCCTATTCTATTTTGTATTCTTATATGTATGTATTGTGAGTATGATATTCCTGTAGTCATTTCCACAAATGAATTTACCCAGCGTTGAGAATTGAGAATAACACGAGAGGAAAAAGTAAAAGAAAAGGAGTATGTAACTATGTACTTATGTAGTAGGAATAGAAAAAGAAGAAGAAATGCCTAGATCAAGAATCAACACCACCAGAAATGCAGATGTTCCTCTCTCACACAAAAATTTATGTGTATATTGTGTGTATCTGCTTATATAATACTCCTGTTTAATGTAGTCTGTAATATTTAGCGTCTGGCTGCTGAGATTATCTAATGTGAGATATGTTATACTCACAATCAGGCCTTTCAGCTCCTTCCCTTTACTTACTATATCTGTATTGTTCTTTCCATGATAGCGTCAACTTTGAGTAAAACGCATCAGACTACTCACAGCATCCTCTGTTTCGTTCCACAAATGAAATATTATTACACAACTATATAATATAATATATGAGGAAGTGGATAGAAAAACCAGTGGAAGACGTATTTTCACTTTTTTGCATATTCTTACATGGGCTATTTTATAGACAATATTAGAAATTTGTAAAAAAATTCCAAATATTTTTAAATAATTTACAAAGTTTAGTTGAATTCAAAAACAAAATATATGACGATTTCTTTCTTGTGATTTTTTTAATTACAAAATCATGAAGAAACGCCGTGGCGCGAAAGCGGCCAAAAGGAAAACACGAATATCTCGGCTTCTAGATCCACGTCTTCCACTGGTTTTTCTATCCACATCGACATATATATATATCGTCGGTGTATGCACTTTTTTGTACATCATGTATGAAATACGCTTACACTTACATACACATCTCATACATTTTCTATTATGTATTTATTTAGTAGTCGAAGAAAGCCAGGAGAAACTCTTTAAAAGTTTTGGCATAAGGCTGCTACATCTACACATTTCAAAGTATACATACATAGATGTATTATTCGACACACTGGCACTAACTAATCGTAAACGAGAGGAAAAAAACGGTAATAATTAAATTGGTGATCTACCAAGACCAACCAAAAATCAGAGCAGTATGTATTGTATAGTTTATGTCTCATCACAGACTTAATGTGTGTGAGTGTAAGCTCAACTGAATTTTACGTTTTTAGGTAATTTTTTTCTAAATGGTAAATTCAAACTTTATGTGACTTGTTTTTCAGTGTACTATAATATAAAAACTATTAAGTATAAAATAAAACCTTCAACTTAACCGAGAGTTGTAATCGTAAATCGAAATAAATATATGAAGCTTACGTACACTTGATTCATGAGATTTGGTTTCGGTTCTACACTTTGAGAATCTCAAGCTCAGCTCATGGTGAATCTTTGAGGAACTTAGTTGAGGGAGGATAATTGCATATTTTATACTATGAGTAGATTTTTACGTTTATTTTCCGTGACGTATATAACGTTCAACGCTTACAGATTTATATGTATACAATAGTGTACATATATTGTACACACTTGATAATGAATTTTGTCGCTCAGAAGACTACACAATTATGAGTGTGTCGGTATTCGGTATGTGTCTGTGTGTGAACTTTCAATTAACTAGCTTAACAATGTTATTATTTATTATACAATACACAAAAGAATAAAGAACAGTTTTTGAAACGTATCGCAAAACTACAGTTTGCTATATCGAACATCAAACATCATGTTGTCTTTTTTCATCCCTCCTCCTTTTGTAACAATGCATTTTATATATTAGGATAAACACTCCAAAGCTTTCTTTACTTAATACTAAACCAAAACAAAAATAAATGTGATAAAAAGTGTACTATTGCGGTGATGAAGACAACGATCGACTTGTGTATCTATCAGATTGTATAGTGTATACTACTGTATATATACATATAGTAATTAATACATACTTTGTTACAAACTAGATACTAGTTACTGATTGTCTGGTAAATGATGACAATAACTGACATTTACAGATAGATAATAGAGATGGTGGAAATAAAATAATAAATGAGTATTACTATATTAAAAAATGGTATATATATTGCGTAATGACCTGAACTGACCTGAACAACCCACGTAGAACAAAAAAACTGGATGGTTTTTTTTTCGCCGTTTTATTTTTTCCCGTTTTGCCGTTTCGCACTCGACCACTCTATACATTGCAGCAGACGAATTATATCGTTCCTCAGTTGGCACATGCAAAACTAACATGCGCAGGCATTGTGTACGGATCGATTTATTTATATTTTATAAAAACTTCATATATATATGTCCTAGGCACTAGTACTACTACTAGTACTACTACTATTACTATTGCAGTCCACACATGCATTTTTCTCCCTCTTAAAAAAAAGAGTCCCAGTAGTATGAGGAAGGAAGAAAAAAAAATAGTAACAAAATACCCGACATATTCTACGTTTCAAAATAATATCAAATAACAAAGTACCTACAGAAGAGAGTCGTGGACCTACCTGTACTTTACTGGGTATAATCTGTACTCTGACATGAGAACCAATTTGCAAATGTCTTTTCCACATAAACCATTAGTTGACATATCATGCAAACTGCAATACACATTACTTTATATTGACAAGCTTTGTAGTATTTTGTACGCAGTTTTGTTTTTCTCAGTGTTTTTTTTGTGTGTTTGTGTGTGTGTGTGTCGAAAAGTTCAGAAAGTAAAGTAGTCAATCTGACCGCAACTCACAATAAAAAAAGTTCTCCTGGTTTATTTAAATGGCCGAATGAACAAATGGAGATTTCCGATTCATGTGTACATGTACATGTAATGTGCAAATGGCAAATATCTATGTTCATGCACCAAAAGAAATGAATGTCAATTTATTATATTATAATTCAATTAAACATTGTACTGCAAGCCTGACATACCGGGTTTTTTTTATAGACCTAAAATCTAAAATACACAAGTATATTCACTTCAAATTCATATGTACAACTACATACTTAAATGCATGGATTTGTCTTCCTAATCAGGAGACGAGGCTTAAACATAATTAAAATTCATCCCTATCATCAAGTCATCATCAAGTCATCATCAAGTCATTACATTTTTTGTATGCATGTAGACGACATGAGACTTTTTTTACTCTTGCAATTTCCCTGCACATAGACTATATATATATATATATGCATGAAATTCTACCGTTTAAAGATTAAAGAACAAATCGTGAGCTTAGTCATAGTTAAAGTTAACTGTGGAATGGACTGTCAATGTCAATAATTAATTACGCATGACTGCACAACTAGGAATATATATAATCCCTTCCACATTCTACTTTCTAATAATAATAAAACAATACGGTGTCGGTCGATGGATGACAGTAAATAATAATAAAATATTTTCTACAGTAACTTATTAGAGCTCACGTTTCACAGCCTTTTTTATACACTCGTATAAAAAGTTAATTCAATTCATTCATTTTGAGATTGTTGCAGATGATCTTTGATCATAATATTATATACATGTATAGGTACATACCACAATTTTTGATCATTTAGTTTAGTTTTGTAGGCATGTTTTGAAAATGAATAAGAATAATTATTGAGAACAATTTTGACTTCGGACCTCATTCTGGAACATGAAAATCCCTCATAAAATCATGTCAACCTCATCAAAAATCGGAAAATTAAACCATATGTGGCGAAATGTATATATATATATCTTCTAGAAAAAATATACTTTAACATGCGAGTACGTATTTACATTTAGATATATATATATACTTAATCCAAAAATGTGGAATTATAAGTAACTTTCATTAATTGAACTAGTTTCAAAAGTATAACTATCAATTTCCTTTCAATAAAAAATATATGTTGTCTATACCTATGTCTGAACATATATCAAAAACTGACAGCTGAAAGACCGTCTGATGATGTGATGATTGTAACATTTTGATTGTTCATCATTATAGTATCAAGATTGTAATCTTGGATCGTTAAACTTAATACCTTAAACAAATAAACTAATTCATGAAAACTATAATACTATTTGAATCTCTGTAATTTGCAATGTAATATGTAATAAGTATAATTTAAAATTAAAAATGTCAATCCATTAAAAGTTTGAAATATATAAAATTGTATACTTACTTTTTTGAATACTTCTTTCTCACTCGTTGACTATCTTGGAATTTTGAAGCCGAAAACTTGAATATTAATTAAATGGAAGGTTTTTGTTTTCTTATTTTGTTAGAAAAATGTATATATGTAATCCGTTTAATAATTATATGTTTCTCTTTTTTGTAAGTACATTCACACAAGTATACTTACAATTGACGATTTCCAAACGAGAGAAATAATTTCACTTTTGACTTAAATTGCTGCTATGATAAAAATATTGGTGCAGTCGTCCTCAAATGTGCAGATAATAAAAAATATTCTTCATTAAACTGGTGTATCTAATAAATTACTTAGAGATTAGGTAACTTAAAAAAACTTAACTTGTAATATTTATTTATTATTAATTATTTTAACGAAAAACGAGCAAAAATGTTTTGAATGTCGTCGTCAGTTCCACTTTTCTTATGGAAAAAAAGTCTTGCAAGTATGTATAAAAAAATTAGTCTGCTCAATAGCAAAGTCTTTCCTTTTTTTTCTTGCTTGTGTAGGATTTGAATAACGTTCAAGAAATTGGTGTAACACTTTTAATTTACTTGCTATACTACATTTAAATATATATATATGACTTGACCAGTTTTAAGTCTACACAACACTCAACACGGATAACAATTATGTATTCTCTCTGGAAATATATTCAGAATCCAAAAGGCGAGGCTGCGTGCATTTGTCCAAGGAGCTCTTATAAAATATATAGGGGAAAAAACCTAAGAAAGCTTTGAAATATGGCAAAAATGCATTCTATATATGTGGTTGACTATTTTATACTGTGCAAAAACTTTAAATGAATTGTCCGTCGTCGACGCTTTCAAACAAAAGAGATTCATCTTTGTAGCACAATCACTTAAGCCCCGCATTACGTACTGCACCGCGAGTATGTATATATGTATTATGTATATATGTATTATGTATATATGTATTATGTACACTTTTACACTTGCATTGAATGAAGCAAACGATTACTTTTGGAAGTGCCGAAGGAATCTTTCTTGAATATATATAAACGACTAAATTTAAAGTACTATATCAATTTCAAAATTCAAAAGTAATTAATATGAATAACAAAACAACGTAATGAAGATGATTTGGATGCACACAAATTGCAAGTGCTCTCAGGGAATGTATGTCAAGCTCTGGAAATGCGACAGTGCGAAAAAGCACTGAAAACTGAAAAGACGGAGGACTTTCAAAACTATATATATGCGTGCACACTGATTGAAATCTGAGATATCTTTGCAGAAAAAATGATTAGCTATAATGACAATGATTAAATGAGAGAGCAGTGGATTCCAATTTGCAATCCATATTTGACAGTTTCAATCAAAAATATATATACCTATATACACAACTATATATATACGGATGATGAAGTAATTTATGTAGTCTGTGTATAGTTTCGTGCACTGTTTAAGCATATGTACTACGCATAGTAATTAACTAAACCAATTACAAATTATTCCAAAAGGTACAATTAAAGTTGAGAATTCGGTCTTGGGCTTGTCTTTCGTCTTGGAATTCGGACTGAGTGAGAATGACGAA
>JAIUND010000219.1:0-94958 GCA_034699125.1 Gisinianus flammeolus | reverse complement strand
ACTGGTAGAACATTTTCTCCCGCATTCTCCCAGAATTCAAGAATATTCCATAGCGTGTCTATATATAAAAATTCGTAACAATAAGACAATAATTTAAAACTATATAAATGATTACTTTTGGAAATGAGTTTACTATATTGATTTGAAATTTTCTCCTTATTGTACTGACCATAAGGAAAGAATTGATGTGTAAGCCTTTTCCCAGATTCTAACTGAAGTACAGTATTGACAGCTGATTCTTTTCGAGGTGTTGTATTTGTGACCAACTCAAGTGTGGCATTATTGGGGACACCCGAGTAACGAACACTATTCCCAAGTTCTATCACTCGATTGAAGTGCCTTTATTATCATTAACAAAATTAATCTCTCTATATTTATACACTGTTTTTAAATGCAAAGTATACATATTATGTGATATATAGTTAAGGTAACATCAAACAGGAGACTTTAAATTTACTTTAAATTCCATTCGTTGGCATTTAATCCTTGCTTCGTACAAACATCTTCGAGGATCTATTTAATTTCATAATAATAATCATTATACAATCCAATGCAACATAAAATTAATTACAAAACTTGAAATACTTGTATGTAAATAGAGTCAATATAATACTTACCTGTAGTATACTCGTGTCACTAGTTACTTTGACGTTTTGTCTTCTCGCGTTAGGAAGAAGGACTACAAATGCTAAGTTACTCATTCTATAAATATGTATTAACAACTATAGACAAAACACTTGTATGTTTAACACGTAACCAGCGAATATAGAAATTTTAAAACGACAATGTTTTTTATTCTCAAAATAATCTAAAATTACAATTACAAATTATAAAAAACTTGCAATTCGTACGAGAGAGAATTACGAAATTACGTAATTTCGTACGATGTACGATGATCCTACGATTTATTCTAGTTTGTATTTCCCGCCTTACAAATCACGTGGACAGTATGTACAGGCCAAAACAAACGTTGGAGGCTGTGACAGCATTTTTGCAAACGTTATTTAATTAGAAATTAAATGTCATCATCATCGCCTTGTTTCCCAGGTGTAATTTATGTTTGTTTTGCCTGGATATATGTGAATTGGTCTATTTTAAATCTGAAAATATTCAAATTCATAAAAATCTCATAGGCATGTCGTCATAGATGAACCCCAGCGCAGTCTTGTCGTTCAGTTGACTTTGTTTTTCTTCTTTTGTCGATTATTTACTAAATTGTTCGTAAACGGGGGTGAAATGTTTAAAAATTTGTAGCTGTATACACAACAGGTAGTAATTAATATTAATAATGGAGGATATAATTAGTGACGATGAGAATGGGAATAGATTGTACCACGAGAGACTAGTGAGACCAAAAAAACCAAGTCGTCATTTTGAAGAGGAAACTAGACATACTATTATAGCCGATTTTGAAGTTCACAAGAAAGATGTGGATGAGAAGGAGGATATCAAACAACGATATCATCCCCCAAATATCACAGTGCCATTCAAAGGAAAGCGATTTGAAAGCCTTGCCTCCACACAAACCTCCATCACGGATGATAACAACTACAATGTTCCATTCATTTATGATCCAGATAAAGTCGTCCTGCTGGGCACTCATCAAACAGATGAAAACACCACCACGGAAGATGAGGACTTGGAAAAGGATGAATTCCCAGATGTTCACACTCTATTAGATAATTGTGAGAGTTATATGAAATGGGTGGAGAATCAAAATCAAAGTGAAGACAAATATCTACGCTACATTCAAATTGTGGAGAGTAAATACATTTTCCCCAATGAGAAATTTGAAAGGGAAGAAACATTGAAATGGAATGGATTTGAGCACATTTCTCATCTGGGTGCTTGTTGTTTCTTTTTTGTGGAACTGAATAAATTCCAAGAAGCTAAAATCTATGTAGGGAAAGCAAGAGAATTCATCACCACCAGTTTTGAGAAAGGCTACATGCCCAAAGACTATGAAAAATCCTTTGACTACATATTTGACTATCTATTTCTCTACGCTAGTTTGAAAGAATGGGAATTCACGGGCTTCATGAATTTATTCCCTGAGATGAACTTGTTGACTTTGACATTGAAATTTAGTGATTTGAAATCAAATGTAAAAGCTGGAGTGTACTGTGTGAAACAGTACTTTTATAATCTAATAAAAACTAGTGCTGAGCAGCAGATTGATATTCTTCGGCAGGTGTGTGTACATACTATCTACTTTTATTATTTATTGCGGCATTTTATATTATATTTTTTGTCTACACATATACCCATATGAAAAGTAGAATGTTTTGATATATTTTCAATTACAGGCAATTACATTAGATCCTCAATGTTTTGAATATTACGTTTGTCTTCAAGAAGTACTCAGATATCAGCGCATAAAGTATCAAGATTTCCATCATATTTATCCATGGGATGCAGAAATTCAGGCAATATGGACCGCCACTCTACTCACACCAAATAATCCACGATGTTTACTAGCCGCTGTACAATTACTAGCAGAGATATCAAAAACACAATTAGGGTGACAGAAAAACTTGAGAAATTCCTCCTTTCTCCGTTCACAACCAAACTTTCTCGTTGTTTTTTATTTTCTCTTACTCACTCACTCACTGTACTGATATTCTTTTTTTTCTTTTTTTCTTTTGAATGTTTTTAGTAAGCCAAGATGGACCATCATTAGATTCGGAGATATTAATTTCCATGGACTTTTAGCTGCCAAAAGTTATATGAAAGAGCAAGCGGCAAAGATTATTAAATTAGCCCCAAAATCTGTTCGGATTAATACAAAACTAGCAAATGTATTTACAATTATCCTTCCATATGGTCATCGGGATTTTAGATTGGGTAAAGAATGTTTGGAGAGATGTCTTCGATTTAATTCTGAATCATGTAAAGCAAATCATCGGATGGCAGAATTTTTCCTCACCGTGGATACGAATTATAGAAGGGCGGAAATGTACTATGAACTCGCATTGGATCTGAATGAAAAAAGTTATTCATCCCTCACAGGGATAATACAAATTATGTTACGGACAGCCACACATCGGAAAGTTGAACTGGTCACCCTCATTGACTCTCAATTATCTCTACTTTTTTGGGATTCCAAACAAATTGGAGGTTTACATTACTTTAAAGCTCTCACCTATTGTGTCAATTCTAATCCAAGAGAAGCTGTCCCATCTTTCATCACTGCCTACGTGACTCATGAGAAAGCTTTAGCATTTCAGGTACATACTGTCTGTGTTTCAACTGTTTTAGAAAGATTCATTGAAAATCCTCCATTCAGCATTATTAATATTCCTTTTATACTTTTTAATCTACATGTACAGGATTTGCCATCTCAGCATCGAAGGTGAACTCCAATGATTTTTATTTAATTTATGATATCTTTAACGTATATTTCAGTTTATGTTTGGCTATATATATATTTACTGAATATTTAATTAAAATCATCATACGTATATATGTTTTAAAAGGTTCGGTTGGACAGGATTTGCTACCTCGAAATTGAGTTTTAGTTATATTCGGTACGCATTCCGCATTCCGCATTCATATTTACTCTTATTAGTTATTATAAACATAAACATGCACCATTTCCATTTTCCATCATTCTCATTCATATTTACATTACACAGCTCAGACCTTCAAAAGGAAAAACTCAAAGCTGATCCAGAGAAAAAGAAAATGATTTCGATAATTATTCGCCAACTGAATGCAGCCGATGCATCAGAACAACAATTTCAAGCATCGAAACAAGATTGGCGTCGTTAACTGAAAACTTTCTATACCTACAATTTAGACATAATATACTGTAAGACGAAAATTCTAGTAAGTCGCATGATTAAAGCTATGTGCTACAAATGTCCTATGACGATGACGACGCGCCTGAACTTTAAATTATTGCTTTCATTAGTCTTAAACTTAATTGGTGGTCGGACAACATTTTTTACAACACTTTTATTGAAGATTTTTGTTTTGTTTCATACAATTATTGTTAATTACCTAATTGCAATCATAATAGAATTAATTTATGAGGAAAGTTATATTTGAACATATTTAAACATTCAATTCATGCTATTATTGCATTCACTCGTTAAATTGTGTGCGTACTTTTCATTATAACTGTGCCTTTAATTCACTATTTTTCCGTTTCCCAGTATAAAATTGCTTAAATGAACGAATTGGGCCTTTTTGCCCACTGTTACAGGGCCTTGGTATAGTGATCTACATTTCTTGCTCGTCAATACATATATATTTCCTTATTTCATAATTGTTATTTTTATTTAAATGATTCCAAAATTACAAGTGAATTTAAATCTTGTCAAGGTCGAGGTCAGATCCCCAAATTGTCAAGATGATGAAAACGTCTCAGAGTGGTCTATTTGTGTTTAAATCTTCAACAGCAACGATTGAGGACTTGGAATGTCGTCAAACTCCCAAGAAAGACAAAAAAAATGTGACGGCGCTCCTCGAAACGTGTGAAAGTTTTATGAATTGGTTGAATCCCTCAGTGCCATTAACTGAAGAAAATATCCGGCTGCACATTCAGCATATTAATAGTAAATTTATCTTTCCAAATGAACAATTCGAACGAGGATTTGTCTTCAAGTTTTGTGGATTCGAGCACATTTCCAATTTGGGTGCATTATGTTTCTTTTATTTGAGTTTGAACAAATTGTCCGAAGCCAAAATTACAATGGAGAAAGCTCGGGAATTTGTTCTACAAAGTGTGAGTAATGAACACATTCCGGAAGAATACGTCAATTCCTTTGACTATGTGTACAACTTCCTTCGTCTACATGCTTCAATTAAAGAACGTGAGGTTTTTCAACACATTGATCTCCTCAGTTTAATTAACAATTTTGATGACTTGACTCCCAAAGTCCAGTCTGGAGTTTATGGACTCAAACAGTATTTCTTTCGGACACAGAAGATGCCATATGAAAAGCAGATTCAAGTTCTAGAAAAGGCAATTCATTGTCAATTGCAATTCCTCAAGTTTTTTATCACTTTTATGCAAACGTACATAATATATCTCTTGAAAAATTGACAAATTTTATTTGAAATTAGGCAATTGACTTGGATCCAGACTATTTTGAATGGCATTACTGTCTCCAAAGGGTTCTTCGGAGTCAAAGAAGAGATAGACAATCCATTTCCAGTCCAACTTTCAGTTACTTGTGGAAGCAAGAAATTGAAGAAATATCTAAGGCCAGTAGTTTAGCTCCAAATCAACCGTTAGCAATGTTAGCCAAAGTTCAGTTATTAGCGGAAATGGCGAGGACGCAATTTTACAAACCTTATTGGGAAGTCCTCAAATTTGGTCCTGACAAATTTTACAGCATGATATTATTGAGGAGCTACATCAAGAAACAGGCAATGTAATTTTATCATCACAATCACAAATTAAAATGTATTTTTTCCCATATAAAAATGATGAAAGTGACGGAGCAAGAACAATAAAAAAAAACGTTTATTCATTTGTAAATTATAGGAAGATTCTTCAATTGTATTACAAGTCTATACGTGTGAATGTAACGATTGCAAAAATATTCTCTCAAATACTCCCTCAAGGACATCAGGACTTGACATTCTCTAAAGACTGCTTGAACCGATGTTTGGAATTTCATCCTCATTCGAGTCAGGCAAATCAACAAATGGCCATCTTTCATTTAACCCACGTGCATGTTAAATACATATATGCCCAAATACAACTCCGTTATTTTTTTTTTAAATTACTCAAAAAAATCTTGAAATAATTTTTGTTTTTTGTACATAGGAATTGAACTTGGAATTGGCTGAATACTTTTTTTCAACAGCTTGTAATTTGGATGCTCGAAATTATTCATCTCTCATTTGTTTGATTCAAGTAATGATGCGGAAAGTTGTGAAGAGAAAGGACTCGATAGTTGAAACGATTGATAAACAATTGATAAATAACTTTTGGGATAGAAGACAAATTGGAGGTTTGCATTTTTTGAAGGCCTTCGTACTCTTAGCCAATTCCAACTCCAAAGAAGCTGTGGAACAATTCCTTATGGCCTACAAAACGAGTAAAAAGTCCATCAATTTCTATGTAAGTATATACTTCATGTCAACACACACTCTAAGATCGAAATACAGATACTTCCATGCAATTATAACTATACTATGAAACTATGATAAGTATTTATATTTGCAAGAATTGTTTTTTACACAGGACTTGCCGTTCCAGCAATCTAGATATAATTGGCCTGCTTGGCCAATTGCATCCAAGTTGACATTTACAAGAATCAAGTGTGAAATCAAAAAATGTGGAGATGTTGAGCTGGATCCGGAACGCAAGGAAATTTTGTCAATACTGCTTGATCGAGTTCAACTTGCTGACGAATATGAAAAGAAAGTCCAAGACTCCCGTGCAAAGACTCAGCAGTGCCTGACTAAATACAGATACTAATAAACTAATGACATCAGCTCCGTATTTGTTTCACTATATACATTCAAACGAATCAAAAACTCTTTTCAAATATTTATGTCCTATTAAATTACTGTTTTACGAGGAAATAATTTGTTCATGGAAAGTATATATATATACTGATAGTTTGCCCTTAATCGTGACGACGTGCCCTCTATGTTATATATACTCTAAGTTGTTGTTTACAATCGGCAATTGTATTGCACTTTTTGCTTCGATTTTGTCTTCTTGGAACTGTGGAACGTCACATTGCTTGCGGAAACGTTTAGTTTTGTGTCAACTATATATACAGATAGTTCGCGTGCACGTGTCTAGGTGTACAAAATTTGGCTAGTATTTTATAACGAGAGTCGGATTTTTTCAAAATGAGTGAGAGGACTCCGGTAAATCTGGCTTCAAGTTTCAATTTGGAGAGTTTAAAGCAACAAGAAGAACGAGGATATGACAGAGATGTGAATAGAAACGCCAGACCATCACAACACATTGATTTACTACTGTTAGAATGTCAAAGCTATATGAATTGGATTTGTAATCACATCACAATGACGGAAGAAAATATAAAACGGCAGGTGGATCGAATTCAAAGAAAGTACATTATCCCCACAGAAAAATTTGAATCTGACCTTTCACCCCAACACAATCCATTTGAACATATTGCCAATCTGGGTACTAAATTATCCACATAATTATATCTGTAACTCTGCCCTTAACTTAAATTAACACACGACTCCATATATATTATATTACTGTATATATCCATTAGGGGCTCTTTATTTTTACCAAATCGAGCTGAATGAATTTGAAGAGGCTCTGTCCACTATAGACAAAACGAGAGATTTCGTCATCCCGTGTGTTAAGAACGGTGAGATGAGAGCAAATCAATGCCTAAATGTAACTCTATAGTATGTATAAGATTTTTATTTAATTTGATATCTGACCCCAAAAAATATATTAATCAAACAGGCAATTTCAATGCGGAATACATTGATTCTCTTGATTACGTGTGGGTTTGGCTACGACTTCATGCGTCAATTAAGGAATATGAAAGTATGTGTATTCTATATGTAATTATCTAAACGAGAATTTTTCAGCTGTATATAGACGATGGATTATTAAGAGTTCTTCAAATTATCGTTTATATAGGTTCACTGAAAATGAAATCATTTCCTGAAATTGAACTGGCAAATGTTCCAAAAAGCTTTGATGCGTTGAGTCCGAAAGTGAAAGCAGGCGTGTATGGATTAAAACATTATTTTTATAAACTTCAAAGAGTTTCTATAGATAAACAAATCGAAGTGATCAAGCTGGTACTTATATACAACGAATCTAAGAATACGCTTCATTCTTTTTAGTATCGTTTGAATTAAATAAATGGTTTAAATTATCTAAATACTTTTTATGAAACAACAGGCAATTTCAGCGGACCGAAATTACTTTGCATGGCATTATTGTTTGCAATGTGCTCTGCGTCGTAAAAGACGAGACACGCCATTGACAAGTAATCAGCTACGGAATTATCAATGGGAAGATGAAATCCGAGAGATTCTCCTTGCAAATAAATTAGGACCAAATAATCCATTGTGTTTGGTGGGGAATATTCAACTCCTTGCTGAAATTACTAAATCATTAGTTAAAGAGCCCAAATGGAACTTTTTAAAATTTGGAGAAATTAAATTTCAAAGTATGATCACTGTCAAAGGTTATTTACAAGAACAAACATCGTAAGTTTCACCCCATGCACAAAAGTTCAATTGAAACCTCATTTTCCAATTCACAATCTTAAATATATCAGTAGTATCAAAATTATCCATTATTTTTTCATACTTTGTATAGACAGATCTTTGTGCTTTGTCCAAAATCGGTTCGGATTAGCACAGAACTTGCAGATATTTTTTCAGTTCTTCTTCCTAGTGCTCATCGGAACTATACACTCGCAAAAGAATGTCTAGAGCCCATCCTCAAAATTCATCCCAAATCCATGAAAATCAACCATCGTTTGGGCTTATTTTACCTTACTGTGGTAAATATATGTGGTGTATGAAATTACTCTAAAAACATAAAAATTGCTTGACACCACAGCTGTAAGTTCTGAGTTTTCCAATTGGTCTTTCACAGGAATTAAATTATAATCAAGCTGAGGAATATGTGGAGAAAGCTATTAAATTAGATGAAAGATATTATCCAGCCGTATCAAATCTTCTTTGTATATTGATGAGAAAAATGATTACTCGTCCAGATGAAATCCAAGAGCGGATCGACGAGCAATTGACAAAACCATTTTGGGATAAAAAACAAATGGGTGGATTACATTATTTAAAAGGACTTTTACTATCTGCTGGTCCAACATCAAAATCCAAATTAGCTATTGATGAGTTCATAAAAGCTTATAGATGTCACGAAAAAGCATACAATTTTCATGTAAGCGCTGATGTCTTTGCTTTTATCCCTGAGATATTTTATAATACATATATAAATAATATATTTATATATAGTGAGCAGTAACATTAACATATTGAAATTTGTTTTAGGAATTAGTAGCAGCGCATAAACGGTATGGGTGACCTGAATTCCCTATTAATTCTAGACTGACATATGATAAACTAATGTCAAGAGTGAAACGGCTAGAAGTAATGGAAAAAGACTCTGACAGGAAATCAACTTTGGCAAAAATTTACCAACAAATGTGAGTTCATAATACTGTTAAGTTTAGGAAATCATCTTATCCCTTTAAGTTATTTGTTACAAGTTGCTCATTCTTTGTTATACACAGATATGCAGCGGAACTGAGCTTGAAAAAGAGTCAGACAAAATGGCAGCGTTGAATAGTCGTACAAGAATGCTGAAAAATGCGAAAGATTCAGCTTTTACATGTTTTCCCAAGCCATGTGTATCATGTAATCAGTGAGAAACTTTTTTTGCCTTCAATCCTACAAAAGTGACTATCTTAAAAATTGTCTTTATTTGAGACAAAAACACGAATCTTGTGTTAACAGTATTTTATTTTGGCTTGTCCATGAGCCTATCCACATCGCTTCTAAGAGTTATCAGTGATCTAAACTATGCCCACACTACTTTACTCTTTTGAATAAATCAATTAATTACTTCTATTTTTAAGTTTTCTGTTTGAATTTACTTTGCAACTCACGGAGGCGCATTGTATTTTACTGCCAAAGTTCTTCACTGTACACCTTCTAAAATAAATCCTTCCGAGCTCCTTTCATCTTGTACTCGAATTCTTCCTTCTCTGCCAGAGCATTATTGTCCAACCATTTGAGGATCTCGGCACATTTCTTGGAAACTTTTCCTTTCTCCTTCTCACTGATTTTATCCTTTCGAGCTTCCTCCACAGCTTGTTTCACCCCGAAAACATAGCCTTTTCCAATTGATTTCCTGCCGCCACTAACAACGTTAGTGGCGGCAGGAACATCTTGTACTCGAATTCTTCTCTTGTAAGTACGAGAGAAGAAGGGAGCCCTGAAGAACGCACTCGCTCCTTCCACATAGTCTTGCCCGACTGGAGATTTACTACATATGGAAAGTTGGAAAGCCAACGACGACGTCCTTACATTCAAAGTGGAAGCAATATTTCCGGCAAAGTTCCCGAAACGGAATTGAATTGAAACGGAAATAAGAACCCCTTTAAATGGTGCGTCATTTTCCCTTCATGGACTTTGCGTTTACACTTTGATCTAGTTTTCAATAGATATAATATACATGTATATTATATCTATTTAGTTTTCATATTTGTATATGCATATGGGAAAGCAAGTATTTGTTTGGATGCATTTCTCCCCGAGCCGCGTACCTACTACTAATGAAATTCAGATAGGTAGTTGTGTTGTGAGAGCTCTTGTTGACCCCATGATGACTTCATGAAATGGATAGTTAGGTACAAATTAATGTGATATTTCACATTTCCAGTTTCAAGTTTGTAATCAATGAATTTTCTCGATGAGAGGCTGAGAGGTGAAAATGTGAAAGAATGACGTGTCTTTAGCTTAAAAAATGTACATTATGTACGTTAATATTGATATTG
Source organism: Gisinianus flammeolus (assembly GCA_034699125.1). Taxonomy (NCBI): domain Eukaryota; kingdom Metazoa; phylum Arthropoda; class Collembola; order Symphypleona; family Katiannidae; genus Gisinianus; species Gisinianus flammeolus. The sequence continues at coordinate 84,468 of JAIUND010000219.1, read as the reverse complement.
ATATTAACTAAATACCTAATAAATGTTTACTTCACTCAAGCCAATATTTTTCTGGGAATTCTCATGGCAGACACATATTGTAAGATTTTTACAGAGGATTTCCGGGTTTTAAACTTTTGTCAAAAGGCATTTAAATTGAATATTTTCAAAATATAATGTTGTTACCACGGTCATTTTGGCATCTGATTGAAATTGCTGGGTATTTGTTATTTGAAAGAGAAGGAATCCCTTAGTAATTTTACACAAAAATATAACACATGTTATACACACTCTAAGAAGTTCAGTTACCTTTTTGTAAAGGCATATACAGGGCCTTGATTTCTCTGAAATAAAACTGCTTGTTTATCTATAAAGAAAAGACTGACTTCGGCTGCAATCGTTACGGAAACAAAAGTCGATAATTCTTTGAAATTCACTTTTTGATTTCAGGCTAAATAATAACTGATGAAACCTAGAGGAATTGAATCTTTGAGTATATTTATATTATAGAACATATATACTCTAAGAATTGAATAGCTGAAATTGCATACAACAAATCTTTGATTTATTCCAAGAATAAATTCATTGAAAAAAAGAAATGAACACAGGGGAAAGTAAACTATTCATTTTCAAAAAGCCAGCATCACCACAACCGGACAAAAATTCAAAAACAGTTTCAAAAGGTGAAAATGAGGAAAAACACGACAAAATTAAAAGTAAAAGTAAGGGAAAGGAAGGGAAAGTTGGAAATAAAAAAGGAAGTTCTTCGAGAAATGGTTCAGAAAAAACTAAAACACCAGCAAATACAATGAGCAGTAAAAAACTTGGAGTTCCTGTAGGGAACCTTCCAGCAAAAAGGCTGACACGGAAATTAAGTTTCTCAAGTAGAAAATCCACCATGTCCAGAGGGGATAAAAGATTGAATATTTTTAATCTGAGTCCACCTAGCAGTCCTAAAAACCCAATGAGCTTGTCTGAATTGAATTCTGGACCTGTAGAAGATGATCTTCCAACAAATAATCAAAGGTCACAGAGACATGAGAATCATCATAAAATCCTCACAAATGCTGCAGTGAGTCCTATAAAGTATACAAGTCCACCTGCAATTCGGAAAGTAATTGATAATGTCAATTCCACAGAGAATGCGGCTGAAACGTCGTTGGTCAGTAAACGAGTCTCAAATGTTCCAAAAAATCTGGGCAGCAATAGCAAAGGCTATAATCATCTGGATAAAAGTACAACAAATACTACAGTCAAGACAAGTGTCAGTACAAAAAAGTTGTTTACTAACAGTTCAAGTAGTACAGAGCTGACTACAAGTCCAAGTTTCAAAACAATGGCGAGCTCAGTCCCGAGTAGACAATGGAGCTTCGCGTCCACATCCACAAGGCGACTTGATACTGTGACAAGTACGGATAAACAAAGTGAACGAGAACAGACAGAAATGACACACGCGTATAATGGAGAAAATTCGGGACTACTAAATAAAAAAATCCCGGTTAAACTAGACAAATCCTCACCGGACGTGAATAAACTGTTGGAGGATTGTGAAAGCTACTATAATTGGATACCATCAAATCGGAAATTAAATGACGAGAATATAAAACATTATATTGAAGGGATTGATACAAACTATTTTTCACCAGGAGCATCAAATGAATTTGTGAATGAAGATGTCCTCAGATTTGAACCATTCGAATATATCTCAAGCTTAGGCTCTCTTTGCTTCTTCCAGATCAAATTAAATCAATTTGTGGAAGCTAGTGAAACGATTACAAAGACGCAGACTTTTGTGAATACATGTTTACGAAGAGGATTTCTGCATAAGGATTATATAAGCTCCATGGACTATGTATGGGACTTTTTAAGATTGGTTGGCTCAATAAGTGAATGGAACTTCACCGGGGATATGACAGTTTTCCCTGAAATGGATTTACTCAGTTTCACTACGCATTTTGAAAAGTTGAAACCACGAGTGAAATCAGGGATTTTTGGACTCAAACAGTATTTTTATAAGATGCTGGGAATTTCTGTGGATAAGCAAGTGGATTTACTTCGCAAAGTAAGTATTATATATACAGCAGCGGATTAAAGTAAAAAAGGAAATGTCTTTTCAACACTCTTTATGTTCACATTTCCAGGCAATTATTTTAGATCCAGATTATTTTGAGTGGTATTGCTGTTTGCAAAGTGCTTTGAGACACCGGCGAAAAGTCCATCCTCTTGGTTCTTCCAGTCTCAAAGATCCAATTTTTGTTGAAGAGTTGAAAGAAGAATTATCTCAAAGTGTTCAAGCATATCAACTTTCTCCAAATAATCCTCGTTGTTTGCTGGGTGCGATTCAAATTCTAACGGATGTGGCAAAGGCAAAATCAAAAGATCACAGCAAAAATAATAAGTGGGACATTCTTCATTTTGGATATGATCTACAATTTCATTCAGTGGCTCACGTTGCTAAATACTGTCGAGAACAAGCAAAGTAAGTAAGAAAAAAATGAAAGAATTCGAAAAAGCTAAATTTTGTTCATGTGCATTTCAATTTTATGTATTATCAATACAGTATTAGTGACTTGAGGATTTATGTATATGTAATTGAATTCTATCAAGGAAAATCATTCGTTACTCATTGAGATCGATTGATGTGAACATGGTCATTGCTGAGATTTTCACAACGACACTTCCTTCGGAATATCGAGATTACAAACTTGGCAAGGAATGTTTATTACGATGCTTAAAATTTCATCCAGAAAATACCAAAGCAAATTATAAGCTGGCCAGCTATTATTTAACAGTGGTATTGTACAAATTTCATGCAAAAATCACGCTTGTGTTATTTTTACAGATAATGTAATTCTAATGCTATAAGCATGTATTACAGATTTTAATCTGTATATTTATAATTCCGTCTGTACAGGAATCCAATTTCCATCAAGCTGAAATATATTTTGACACATCATTTTCTTTGGATGAAAAGCACTGGCCGTCATTGATGGGTCTGATTGGTTGCATGATGAGAACAATTGTACTTCGATTTGAAATGATTGTAGAAGTGATTCAGTTACAATTGGATAATCCCATTTATTGGGACAGTACTCAAGTGTCTACATTACATTACTTGAAAGGATTAGTTTTATTTGCAGCATCAAAAACTAAAGACGCATTTGAAGAATTCATTATAGCATACGAACTAAATCAAAGTGGATTGACTTTTGCCGAATTACCGACTCTACATCTGGTAAATACAACAGTAAATTATATTCTATTAATATATATATTTTTAAATAACATGATTGAATTGAAGTAAGTATTACACATGTATAATCATTTGGAAAAAAGAAATATGGATGGCCTGGCTGGCCGACGTCGACTTTGCTCAATTTTGGAAATCTGAGATTAGAAGCACAGTATTATAAAGAACAACACTTGAGAGAACAAGAACGTGATAAAAAAACAATTATATCCGTCTTAATAAAGACCATTGATAAAGCAATTGAAGCTGGAAAGAAAACTCGCAAAATTTCTAAAAAAAAGTCCTGAAAAAGAGCAAAATTAAAAGAAAATAATTTTTTGAACTACTTTACCAATAGTATAGGTCAAGTTCATTGTTTGATGTCTGTGAATTTCTATTGTCTGATCGTGAGACAATCTTACACAATGCATAGTTTGAAAAAGGAAGTAGTTTCTTGTTTTGATCTATTAGTATTGTTTCGAGATTCAAGAATATATATATCATATTTATTATGATAGACAATTTATTTCAAATATTTCATTTTACAGTACGTTTTACGACCTTAATGGTTAAGATACAAATATCGTATTTATTTATAGAATTCTATATTTATAATTAACAGTCAAATGTTATTCTTCCGCAGTGGCGTTGGTCTAAGAATAACAATTATTTCTTAGTCTCTGAGCTATTAAATACAGATTTCCATTTATGTAGTGGGTAAATAAACAAATAAAAATCTTTATGATTGCACTAAACAGTGAAATGAAGGTACACATTCACACAAATAATATCAAAATAAAGGTACACACGACATGACTTACTGAAAATGTTGTGTATACATTAGCATTGTAATTAAAAGAACAAAAGAATAATAGTGTTCTTATTATTATTATTGGTATGCAATTATAAATAATTTCATACGACAATATTAGTGTATATATAATTAAAGTACTAGCAAGGGATTTTACTTTTTCATTAAAAAATAAAAAGAGGGAACGGTCATGGGACTGCACAATCCATTGCCATGCTACTATCTTGACTTAACATTACAAACGGCACTTGTCTTAAAGTCTTATCTAATACTAAAAGACAAACGTTACATAGTCCAATTAAAGCTACAAATGGATATCTTTTACTAATTCTTAAAAAGGAAAATATTGACCTCTTATTATTATTATTATCAATATGTGGTAATTCTGGATCGACTTCAGGTGGTTCTTCAATTTCGCTCTTTCTTCTTGAAGTCAAACGTATGTACTCTTCCAAATCACTTGTGTCCACACAAGCATCTCTTGTCTTTACTTCACTGATTTCAGCAGCTTGTTTCTCAGCAATTTGTTGATGTTGATCGGTCCGTTCCGGCTCAGGAAGCATATTTCTGTCTCTAGAGCCACCACTACCATATCCAGCTGGCTCGATAGAAAACAATGGAGTTGACACTTTGAATCGAAAAAGTCCCATAAAGATGAATACAAATAAAAATAATAAAACTAGGGGTTGCATCCAGAAAGGAAAGACTGAAGATGCATTCGATAGGAAAAGTCCAACTTGTGTGCCAATGTAAGACCAAGGATGAAAAATGAGGGTAGCCAAAGTTTGTGCAATAGCTTCTATTGGAGAAATACTCCAAAACGGATCTATGTGTTCCTTGTGATATTCCACACAACGGTCTGGATATTTGAAAAGTTGAACTCGTAAATAGTACAAAACAGTGTCAATGACACCCATACGATCAAATTCACAATCTGGTGGTACATCTGTAGTTTGCATCATACGTGCATAATTTTGGGCTTTTGCCTCTTCATACATTGATTTAAATTTCCACACACAGCTCAGAATCAAAAAAATCCAAAATCCATAAGTCACAATTTGATACATACATTGCGCAGTACGCATTTTCCATGCTAGTAACACAACAATAAAAAATACGACTGCCGAACTGAGTGTCACTAAAACGACCTTCTCCGTGAGGAAAACACTAAACAGATTGATCAAGCCGTCTTTAAGAGTTTCGAAAAAATTTGGCGTCAATGGGACTGCAACGACGTGAATCAAGTTACTCAGGATGGAATCAACTTGTGGTAAATATTTTGATCCAGCTCCATCGACAGCTCCAACAAACTTGTTCAATATCATGAAATCTGCATGTGAAATTTCAGCTTGTAAATCTATTGTGATTGCTTCTCCTGGTCCAAAAACATGTCCCTATTTTGAGTGTGTCAAGAAATACATGGTGTGAGTTTTAATTTCTTGCGTAAATGTTTTTATAACTATTCAACAAATGGTAGTACATATAAATAATTTATTTACGAAGCACTCACCCGAACATTCATTTGCCTTAATAGAGATGCTACAATTCTTTTTGTAAATATCATAGATGCAGATTCATCTACAGTTGCACAGGTTTGGCCTTTATACGTTGTTGAAGATTCCACAACTTCAATGTTCTTTAATTTTAAATTATTATTATTATTGCCCTGTTCTAATTCCACTTCTTGAGCTGACTTCACTTTTATAGAGATAGAACCTTCCGGATACTCGTTATGATCTGAAATTCCAGGCGGTGCTGAATCGTAATTATACCTGGTGACCTTTAGGTTTCGTTCTGAAAATTAATAAAGAATCATAAATGTAAATACACTGTTGGGCAACAAAAATAAATGGATCTTTGAAATAGCATACTAAATAGGATATACACAAAAGTAACAAACCTTGAATCTCATGACGTTCCTTAAATCCTATTTGATCTGAATTAAGATTTTTCTGAAAACCATGATTATACGATCCCATGTCAGTAAAGTCCACAAACTCATCATCAAAGTCACTACTGGAATAATGATTCCATGACGAAGAACTCGTGCAAATACGACACATAAGAAAAACGACTAAAGTTTCGACCCTCATGTCTGGAACATGTAAAATATGAAATACATACACATATAGTTATGCTAAATATCATACACGATAAATAAATTGCAAATCGTTCATTACTATATCCTCGTTAATTTACTTACTCGCTGATTGATTCTTCCCGTTATTTAACACCTATACGTCGCAGGTGAGTATTCTATATATACTTTAAATATATTTAAAGAAATGGTTTTAAATTTTGGATGTACACAAAATACAAACGATTTGACTGTACGAATCCTTCAAATTACTACTTGTGTAATTCTGATTATATCGGAAAACACAAAACTTGTTCATTATAATTGTTCTTGATAATACAAAATTACATTTAATACACGGACAGCAATGTAATTAGCTACTTGTCGACTTGTTCGTTAAATCATGGCTAAATGCTAACAAAATAATTCGTAACGTATTCACCCGCCTTCCAGCGATATGATCTCTTTTCATGGCCTTGAAATCCAAGGGCTCATTCCTCATGACATTTTTTCACGTACAGGTAAAAAACTACATTTGTTTGTAGTCCGTACTGCAATAATGAACGTTATTTTGAACAAAATTGAATGATGTTATCATGGCTGCATGAAGAAGCTCTTTACTTATTTATTCAGCAGGTCGATATTATATTATATTGGGGTGAATGAGTATAAGAATATGAAGAATACTGCATGAAAAGTGAATAAGCTCGGAAGTAAAAAATGCAAGTAATAATTAAATTCCCACAAAAAATGTAAATAGTAAGATGCTTCTGCTAATTAACAGTAATTAAATGTAGCATAATAGTTGAAAATGAACCAAAATGCTAATGTGCTTCGTATACTCGCAATGCATAAGCATGAATTCAAGATGATAGTGAAAGCGGCAGCCGTTTACCGCGGCTTTCTCCGACTTTCTCTCTCGACCTTTCTTCTTCTTAAACACTTTTATTGAATAATTTATCGATTATACAACAGAATACTTTATTTTCCTTTCAAGATTATTACTTAACAATAGAATAAACTTAATAATTGCGTATGAACTATAAGTTATATAGGTAATACAAGTATGCATTGTTTTTATTTTGTATTTATTTAAAAAGTACTTTGATTTAATGCCATACCTTAAAAATACACACATTTCAATCGTATAGCATTACAACTTGTACGGATGGCTACTATACTTATCTGTTTTAAAGGTATAAATTGGTATAATTGCACTTTCACTTTTGACAAAAATTCAAAGCACCTGCCCTGTGTACAACATATTTATCTCCAAATAGTAATAAATAATTTATTTATGTATGTATAATGTTTTTGGCTAGTCCTTCACACTTTTGTTTAAAAATTAATAAAGAATATATTAGTGGTATTTTGTAGAATAAATAAATGAACAAAAAGAAGAGAAGAAACAAACAATCCTGTATGTGTACATGTACTCTTCCATTTATTACTGTTCCTATATGGTAGGAAGTTCCTACAAATAAAATACAATAAAATTATGCTTCTATTTCCTATATATATAATGCTTACTTACTTTCAGTAAGAATACTCTACTTGAAACTAATTAACAATAATAACGTTTTATATTTATTAGTTAATAAAATTCAAAAAGAATGAACTAGAGTTTTTAGTTAGTTTTTAATAAGAGGCATAATATATAATATATTCACATTCTTCGTAAAGTGACAGTTTGTGTTTGACCATTTACATCAGTTTTTTGGACTTTTGATATGGTTTAATATGGCACAAGGATACTTTTAACAGTACATCCTTTTCGGTAATAATAATAATATATTCAATTTACTAATGCTATGTACCTACTTAGGTAATAATAATGCAAAGAACTCTCATCATCATAATCATATACGCTATATATTATGAAAAAGTCACTACAATACTTTCCCTCATTCCATTCATTTCACTCATGTAATACATATTAGTTAAGTTTTGTATCATACTATTTACACCAGTAAGTACCATGCACTCCAATTGTTATCGAATGTACTAAATAACAATAAAAGATACATAATAAAGCTTAAACAATTCGTAATATTCGCTATGTATATAGTCTGTATTAATAATTACATTTGTAATTGCATAAGTATCGTCTATACTCCATAAATATTTGCATTATCTATAATATATGTGTAGGTATACATGCTTACAATAATAAATTTATTAATACTCTCGTTTTTTTCTTTTATAATTAAATAAAATCTAGGAATAACTATATTTGTAACAGCAGTGTAAAGTATGGCAGGACATTTATAGTTAATTTTTTATGCCAAATTGACATAGGCAATTATTATTTCTTGGAACCATTTTTCATAATGTAATTACTCCTTCCATTTACTGTTATTATTACATTATTACATAAACTGTGTTTTGGAAATACAGATAGAATACAACATCTCTTGACACGTCCCTGCATATTTTATTTAGTTATTATAAATTGCATTTTTTCTTCGCGTTGCACAAGAATAATTAGCACAATTTTCAACATTTAAATGTAGTAAAATGTTAAATAGGAAAAGCAACTTATCCAATCACATTTCATATTTTTGTATATTTTGTTTACAGGATGGAAATGGAAGATAAGAAGAAGGCTGTTTTACAGAAAAAAAAAAAAAAGAAGGCATATTTGCAATGGCACAATTAATGTTCAGCTGTGCTATTGTCTAACACAATTTCTGTTAAAATTTCTTTTTGCAATGTTTCATTCTACATTATGTTTATTTATATATTTATTTATTATATATCTATCTATATATACTAATGCAGTATGATTTATATTGTCTGCTGGCCATAATTTGTAATGGTAAAGGCATTTCTTTTAGAAAACACGACTTACCCAACCCTTTTTCCAAGAGATCTTGAGGAAATTCGTTTCTAATAATAAATTATTATCTCTTACTACTCTACTACTGCTCTACATACCCAAAATTTACTTCTGTTGTCCCTATTTACGTCCGCTATCGTACTTACTACTATTAATACTATTTATTTAAATAGTGATTAAAATTTTCTTTTTTTTTTATTGTTAAAAAAGTAGTGTAGTTTTTGTGTTGTGTAATTTCGATTTGGTACCATTTTATTATTATTTTTCTCCTATATAATTTGATGTAAAAGCATGTCACTGAAAATTTTTAACTCGTCAAAAAAAACTGGCAAATTTCATTAGTTAGATCCTTCATGCTTTTGAGTAAATTTTTTTGATGACGTCACAACATTTTTCGTTGTTGAAGTTTGTTGTTTTGTAAAAATTCGTTTTAAAGAAATTCCACCATCAGGATTCGCTGTTTCATAGACCTCTTCAGATGAGACAGGTCCAGAGTCATAATGAGAAATTTCTTGTCGATAGTCTTCATGTTGTCGATCATCTCCACTTGATTTTTGTATATGATGTTGTTGTGTCAAAGGTTGTTGCATTCTAAATGCAGGTGTCAATGGTTTCCCGAAACTACTATTTGTCGGTAAGACTTGTTGACCTCCTTTTACCCCAGTTACAGAGGTATTATCCGCATAGAATTCAGATGGTTTCATAAACGTTTTCTTGGTTGGAGTTATTGAAGTCGAGGATGCTGAGTAGTACTGATCGGGTTGACCTGGACGGGCATACAAATCCTCCTGTGGCTCGTGATTTTTATTTGCATTGTAGCTTTGTTGAAAAGTTCGTGTAGGTGGAGGGGGAGTGACCACTTGATTAGGATGTTGGTAACCAATAGATGATTCGTTCGAAATTGTACTGTACGATGGAGATGAATTATTAAATTTTCGATCGCGGTCAATGGAGGACCCTGGTTTTGGTGAAATGGATGGCTTCACAGGTGTTGATGTGTTCGGATACACTGGCAGTTGTTGTTGCTGTTGTGGGTAATTGTTGGGTGGAATAGGATACTGATTCGAATTTTGTTGTTGTTGACGCATTATATTAAAAGAGTTGGTTGTACTATTAATTCTTTCAACAGAATTTTCTAATAGATTATCCAACCTGGAAACTTCATGCGCAGTATCAATTTCAACATCCCATTCATCTGCAAAACCAGTTGTTCCTCCTGTCCGATCTTGATATTTTGCTTTCCTAATGGCACCCAGGCGTTTCCTTGCCTCCTCCAATTCTCTTTCAATTCGGAGAACATCTGAACGAGCGTTGATCTCTTGTGCAATCCCACCGACCATCTTTCGATTGAGGACCAACTGCCTTTCTTCTTCGTGAGCTAAGGCTTGCTGGGCAGCACGGACAAGATTGTCAGTTGCTCTCTTTACTGCATTACCAGCCGCCTAAAGTAACGTCGAATGAATAACAAACCAAAGAGTTGATTAAATGAGCTTAATTGCACATTAATGATATAATTTTCCGAGGAATGTTATAGTAAATAATATGATTTACCTGAAGACGACGTGTGGCGTCGCTATCAGGTGAGGCTTTCACTTTACAAGCAACCAAGAGTTGGGCTGTTGATGAAGCCACGTGTTTTGCGGCTGAAATGAGTTTTTCTTCAGTTGCGTGTCCTTGTACTAAAGAATTGGCCGCTTCCACAAGGGCTTGCGTACTTTAAAATCAAAGATATAGAGTTATTGGAGGTTATACAATCTACAATTTTATAATTTATTTATTTACATGATTAGTTTAAGAAATGAATACTACTTTGACTGAATAGGAATTTACCTGGCAGAAACTAACTGGGCTGCGCTAACTCTGAAAACAAAACAAACATCACAGATATTTCAATATTGGAAGAAGTAGAATTATTTTAAAACATTTGTGCATTGGGTTCAATGGTATTATTTCTTTTAAAAAAGACGATATGCAGGATTCAGAGCCTTACAATCCTTCCGACCACTGTCCATCATCCGAATCCGTAGCAGGTTTACGACTCACAAGTCCACTATCAATGAGTTCTCTTTGAGCAGCTGAGGCAGCTTTCACAACTAATAAACAAAAAGGAGAGTTACATTAAAACATTGCATCAAAAAATTAAGAAATCGATACTATAATGGTGCTGAAATTGAGATTGGCAAAAAACTTACGAGCTGAAGTGGCGGCAGCTATAGATTTTGCTGCTTCCAAAATCATATCGTCAAAATTCAAATTCTCATCCGCTTCCTATGAAAAATGAATTACTGTAATGCTTTCCCCCAAAAGAAAAAAGTTTAAACTTATAAATATAATGGGCATTTAAAAGTTTCAGTTCATGTCCAATTGTCTTCTAAAGTTGTTTGTACATTTATGATGTTCAAGACTGGTCCACTGTAATAATATGTTTGAAATCCGGTTGAGTTTCAAATTAACAACCAAGAATATCAAACATATCTTACAGAAGTAGTCAGTTGTTAGGATTCTTCACACCTTGTACACAGCCATGTACATCATCGCCATCCATTGATGATACTTTGAAAATGTCAAAAATGATTAGTGTACAATTAACAACTTACTTGAATGGATCGCCTGGGTCTTAACTTCTCCAACTTTTTAGCTGCTGCATCGATCGAATTGGCAGCACCCAACAGTTCATTCTCCGCAATGACTGTAGGATCATCAGGGTCTTCATATCCAGAACCTACATTTAGTAATTAAAAGGATGTTTAGAGTATACCCTACACACACATCCACAATGTATCATTTTTAAAAAAAATGAACCAAAACCACAGAAAGAAATGTAAAGATTACAAAAAATCTAGAGATGTTTGTTTTAAAATTAGTGTGACAGGTGATTAAAGTAAGCCTTGTCAGAAAGACATGCAAAAACTAAGACATCATAATAAACAATAGAATTGAAAAAATCAATCAATAAACAATTATATTAATAATTATTAAAACTAGAATCATTTAGTTGTGCATCGAAAATAAGTTGCTTAATGTACTTGTGATTATTATAGAACTCAATTATTATTTGACTCCAAATGTGCACTATTCACTACAACTCCTCAACCAAAATAAAATGATTAGTTAATTGGATAGTGAAACCAAAACTATATTATGAGAAGCCAAAGAAAACTATACAAACATGTTAATACAAAAGATGTTCGTAATGAACGGTTCGTTAGTTGAAAAAAATTTAAAAAAAAAATTATTTATGAGGTAAAAGGTGAAAACAAAACAAACATCACAGATAGTTCAATACTGACAAATGTACAACAATTATAAAAATTTTGTGCATTGGGTTTAATGGTATTATTTTTTTTACAAAAAAAACGGCACTTAGGATTAAGAGAATTACAATTTGAAACAATAAACTACTCAATTAATAACAAGGAGAAAACACAGGGAGAGAATGAGAAAATGATTGTACATTTAATTTCTAATTATATTATTCGGTCAATTCGCCGTCAAACACGAACCTTGATTTTGGCTCTGACTGTGCTTATGGGATCGGAGTGCGTGACCAAGCAAAGGGTTTGTAGATAGCTGGTTGTGAACAACTTTTGGTATAATGTAACAAAGTGAGACAAACATTTAACACGTGTCAAATTCATTCAAAACATTGATTAGCCAATTTATTTATTAATTGGATGCTATTTGAAGGTCTCAAGCCTTCAACATTTCAAACGATCCTTAAATTGCTACATATGCCTACATTATTATTTAAATGAATTGTATTAATTATTATTAATAATCATTATTACTGTAACGGATTACCTAGTTGTTTAAAAAACTCAAAAAAAAAACCACACGCTAAAACGATTGCAAAATACTGATTACTGATTATGAGTAAAAAACCCCTATAACATATTTACTCAGTAAAAAAAAACTCGAGATTTTCTCGTCCAAAACTCAGTCCATATGAAATGCAAACAGCCACAATGCACATTTCACCCTATACTAAACATATTTCCGTTTCTAGTTTTCACTGTGTAATTTTGTGCACTGCAACTTTCTTTAATGGCTATACCTACATGCCTTAAATTCGGTTGTATGAACTATTGAGAAAATTAATTATGGTTGCTTTGAAATTACAATCTATTTCTCATAACTAAAGCTCTAACATAATTATCAATGATGAATTGGAGTATGCTTCTTACCTTTCATTAGTTGGCCTACAGCGACCAACTCCGTAACGGCTGAGGCGATTTCTCTAGAGCATTGAGTTAGTTGAGCTTTAACATCTGAGCCGGGATGAAGAACAGCGTGTAGTACTTGTATTAGCAATTCCCTATAATGAACTGCAATTGCACGTGCGGATGTAAAGATTCTACATGAAAAAAAAAGTAAAATAAGAAATAGTAATAAAGTAATAACATTTGTGTATAGACTGTATTTAATATGTGCATCCTTAAAGTTGATGCCAATCTTCGATGCTTACCTTTCACGCATTTCTCCTTCAACCGAGACGGCATACCCCGCAGCCTTGGATATAGTGAGTAAATCTGACATGGCCTTTCGACCGAGGTTGGCAGCACAAATTACGTCATCTTGTCGGGCACTGGAACCCGCAGCCACAGCTCTAGAACATGCCACAGTTACAGGTTTCGTTGCTCGTACTAATTCTTCAGGGGTTACTGTTTTTCCGCGTGGAATTTCAGGAGAGTCAAATGCCTGTTCAAACAAAAGAATACACGTTTTATTTATGAATTTGTTTTATTCCGAAAGGGGATACTTTTCTGGAAAATGTGTCGGACACATTGTTTAATTTAACGAACTATCTACTTAGAATGGAATGCTTACACGAATTTCTTGTGCTATTGCTTCTATTGTTGCTTCAAGAGCTCGAGTTCCGCGTGTATGCTCGTCTTCAACTGCAAGATTAATTTACAAAACAATTTTTGATAAGTACTACAATTCTCGTCACATCCAAATAAATTAGTTTATATGTACAAGAACATATGATTATGTTCTATAACTTTTACCTGCTTTCACCGTCTTCAATAGAGAGGTAACATTTGTAACCATGATCTGAAATTTTAAACCATACAGGTGAGTAAATTTAGAAATTTTTGTTTTGTAAGCTACACAATCATCTTTAGTATAAGTCAATTTCAATTAGTATTTGCGCAAACAACACTCAAATCGATTTTCAGACTCAGTAATAATAATAATTATTATTACCATTCTTATTGAACATTTCTCACGGTTATTCATTATTCTTTTTACTTAATATTAGTACTTATAATTTAGTATTCCACATGACAAAATGTATACCAATGCATCTTATACAAAGTCTTTTCAAGGGTGGTTGCAAGTTTAAACCTTTGAAAACATTTCTCGAGTATGATTGTGTAAACACACGACAACAAACTACTACTATAAAATCGAATTAGGTGTCCAATAATTATGACTAAAACGACTAGACTAAAGAGTCACAAGAGATCTTTTATAGGAAAAGTTGTAAAAAACTGTGTACACTACAAAATGAATTAGTTACACTACTAATCAAATCTTTCGATACTCATCATTAGTTTACACGAGGTAGGTTAGAAACGATGCCACGGACTCCACAACATCAAATTCAACCGGTTCATAATCAGTCTAGTTATAAGTAACTACTTTTAATTGACATATAAACAAAACCCGTATTGGCAATGGGTGTTTGACAAAAAAAACAGGGAAAAGAGGTATCTGAAATGAAGGTGTCTTACCTTCACCGTAGAATCGTATATTAAAGATAAAATGATGTGTGACGGACGCTTTCTAAATCTAACCTAACACTACATATATTTTTGCATGAAAGAGTGAACATTTGGAAGAAATTTCTGAACTCTTGACAGTAGAATATGTATCTGCATAATATATTTATTAATAACTGATAAAACAAACATATACAGTAGAGCTTTGGGACAGGAAAAGCTTCAACTAATAAAAGGCCTTTCTTTGTAGGTACTTCTCTAACATTTTAGAACTGAAATTATTAAATTATACTCACTTCTTTTATTTATTTTTTATTTTGTTGAAAAATATTTATGAAACTTTTTAAAGAAAACTGAATTTACAATCAGGGCAATGTTTAGAGTTACATACATATTTATGTATTTGAGAGTTGCAAATGAAACAGAATATCCATAGTTTGAAATCGATCAAATCGATCAAAAAGTGATCAACAACAAGGGTGCTGTACTTCTGATTCGTAATGCCTGCAGGCTTCCTAAAAACGCGTGTAAAAGCATGTAAAAGGGAAGCTTTGCGGGCATTACGAATCAGAAGTACAGCATCCTTGTTGTCGATCCCTTTTTGATCGATTTCAAACCATGAGAATATCATGTGAATACTTTATAATCATTAAATGGAAATCCGGATAATGACACTAAATACTCCAAAAACGTAAGGAACAACTTTTCAAACGCTAGAAAAAATCTTGCATCTTGCCTGAAGAATGCTAGAATGGATTCTTTCTTTAACTTTAGCATATATAGATTATCTTTACAGCTCCTGGCTGAAAAAGGAAAGCATATAATCGAAAGAGCTCAAGTCTAATTTCTGGTTCGACTATAGCATTCCTAAAATTGCAAAGACTTGGGAAAAATTGTATAAGAAAAAAACGGAAAAACAAATCAAAGGCATGAACAGGTAAGTATGTATGACATTTTTATAGCTCGCTACATATATGTATATAAATATTGATTCGTGTTGTTTCAACTTTTGTCTAAATTCTTAGTTGCCAGAGTCCGCAGCATCGATTGTACAAAGTTGAAGGATCAAGTCGTCTTCATCTTGATCAGAGGTCAACCAACCTAAGTCTTCCTCCATCCTCTCCAATCGTGCATCATCTACCTCCATCGCCTCGTCCTCCACAATCATAACAGAGAAAATTCTCACTAACTTCTAGTTTCTAATTTTCTTATAATTTTAAGTATAAATGTACAATAAACAATCATTCGCACCACCTTTCCTAAATAATCTTCTTATTCTCAATTTATAGTATGGAAACTGATTGAGTTCTAACTTTAGTTAGGTAACTATAATTTAACAAACCCAAGCCCAAAGCGTTCTTTTAAACGTTTCCTTTTGCATTTTTCATCCGCAGCGTGTGCGAGTTACATAATCTTTCATTCAAATTTTCTACTTAACTTTTTTTTAACTTGTGAGACCTACTAAAGAAACTTCTCTTAGTACACACTTAAAAAAAAAAAACTATTCCGTACGTGTTGAATAGCATTAACCAAGTATGAACTAGGTACAAACGTTAAACGCAAAATTTAAATACTTTGTAGTATTCATGTAAAGACATGCAAACTCTTTTCATTTACTGCGTCTTCAGTAGATATGTATAGATAAAACAAACAAAAGAGTTACTTCTCTCATCTCTATTATGAAACTCGACTAATAATTATTTTTTGTCATTTCAAGTGTTGATTTGTTTAAAAAAGCCAAATGGTGAAACAAGGTTTTTTAAACTTGAAAATATAACGCCATTAATTTCAAACAAAATCTATTTTAAAAAAATGTACCGGTAATTTTTTTTATATAAAAAAAAGGAAATTCATACTCAAACCAACTCCTTTTGTACAAATTTCCCAACGATATAATTTCGTAAAAATTAAAGAAAAACCGTGGTTAAATCCTATGTAAAATAGAAGTTGATAAATTACATGATAAATTACACTAAAAGAATAATGTAAATGAAACTCACCTTGGCAGATTCTTTCAAAGTGAGCATAGAGGGATCCGATGATGATTTTCCGGCTGCAGATTTAGTGGCGTGTATGAGATCATACAGAGCACCAGCAACATCTCGAACGGCGTTTATTAACATGACTTGGGATTCAGGATTATCTATAAAATAAGAACAAAATTAAAATTATGACGTCGAAATACACCTATTTGAATCAAAATCTTTAATATTAAAAAAGAGTAAATTACCTGAGCCCAAACTTCCAGCTCCAAACTTGACAGCTTCCGCTAATTGAACCTATAAATAATAAATAATAACATCAGTAATTATAACTCGAATTTCAAAAAACAGAAAAAATGAAGTAAGTAGTCAAGTAATTAGTCTTTCAATGAACTCACAATAGTAGATACAGCATTTTGAGCAGCAACTGCAAGTTGTTCCTGTGTGGACGCAGCTCCAGCAACTAATGTTTTTGTATCTTCGACCCTAAAAGTAAAAACAATTTCAAGATTGTTGACAATATTCGATATCACATATCGCGTAAAATATGTAGATAAACATAAACATACAAGGCTTTTGCCGTTTTCAAAATATTCTCTCGGTGATCAGCAAAAGTTTCATCCCCTTCAGCATGAAGTGTTCCAGCTGTGGCAAACATAATTGTCGTATCCAAGTCTCCAATGATCCCAGAAACAGTGGATGCAGCATTGATACACGCTAAAAAAAGAGGAAAAATATTTTATATATTAATTAATTATAGAATAACAGTTTGATTCACTGCGTTCAATTCATTTCATATTATATATCGTTTATTTGAGTTAGTTTCGATTGTTGAACGATTTAAAAACTTGTTGAGACAAGAATGGGCTGCCTTTCACTTTAGTCTGAATACGTATTTCGTCTTGAGCGGAGCTCCCGTAAAACGTTTTGACTCCGTTTCAAGTTTTTTGTGAATAATAATATTATTAGACATTATACATTCATGCCTACGCATAAACTGTGTTATAATAAATTAAAAATTGTACCTTGTGTACCTCTAGACCCGGCTTGAAGGGCGGCTAAGATATCTGAAACTTTCTCCGAGACGAGACGATTGGCATCTGACAAGTCCCGCTGTGTGAAAGCATCTGGGGAAAATACCGCGGCTCCACCGCACCTTACTAGGGTAATGCATGCCTGTCCCAACTCTTGGACACCACATCGGATTCTAATACCAACATCTTGGGACACAATTGTAGCGACTGCTCCTCTAGCATCATTGGCTAACTGACTATAATGATGATTAATATCAGAGGATATGGCTGGTATAAGTGATGGGTCAATATTTAATTTTGACACCATATCTTGCGAGAGTCTGGCGACTTCTTTGGCGGATTGAACCATTCGTGACTGATAATCAACATAGCTTTCTGAACTCGATGGAGGTGAAAATGTTTGCTGATTTAATTTAACCATTGCCGCATTTATTGACTCGCTGATGGAAGTGACCAATCCTCCTTGTCCTGATGAGATCTGTTCTAATGACGCCTTAAGGTCATCCAATCCTTCTTGAAAGCACTGAAAAAAAATTAGTTAAAAATTAGTTATAATTTCTAACTATTTCTAAAATTCTAAACTATTTCTCTTCAATAAAGTCTTTTTAAAAGTAGAGAAAGAAATTGAGGATTAAATTATTTATTTACTTGTGCACTAAGGTCCAGTTCTGGATGAAGAGAGGTAGCTTTAGGATTGCCACCACTTTCCTTGGCAGCGCAGACAAATTGCACACCACTTTCCAAAACAGTACGCGTCCTTTCAATTAAATTGACTTGTTCCTAAAAAAAATAAAAAAAATAATTGCATAATTTTTATGATGTGAGTGAATAAATTGAGATTTGGGAACGTACATGATGCGATTGAAGGAAAAGCCTCTGATTGTATAAGTAAGTAAAACTCATACGATTGTTTTGTAGTTCACATACTACATACAACTTCAATGCACGTATACACATTTCTGTCATTTCATATCCTAAGTCACATTATATTAATAATAATCGATTATCTTAATTACTAACCTTAGTTTCAATGATATTTGATGAAGCGCCAATAATATTCGACACCAATGACTCGATTATTGAAACCATTGAAGTAACCTGATGTCCAAGATTCTCAGCCTCTGCTCTCCCAGCAGCATGCAGCTAAAGTAAAAAAAAACCACAGGTATCAAATCTGGGAATAGCCCGTTGAGAGTAAGAAAAGAATTTGTGGTTACTTATGAAATTACATATAAACTTACAGATTCTACATGCTCTTCAGCCATACGCAAAGAATTTTCAGCATTTTGAACAAAGCCTTGAATAGTATTATCTTTCCTTTGAGGCAGAATCTGAGAAACGGCTGAGAGTGAGGCTTGATTCAGGTCTCGGAGTGAGTCGTTTAATCTTTGCACAGCTATTTCACATTCTTTTTGGCCCGGAGCTTTCTCTCTGTGACAAATACAAAATTTCAAGTAAGATATATATAAAATGCGCAATGATGCACCTATAGTAAGGAACAAGGCTGTGAAAACCGGAGACTAATTTGCAAATTCAAAACTTACCTAAGTGCAGTAACTAATTTTTTTATTGAATCCGATACATGTTTGCTGTGTTGAGCAAGTTGTTGCCACGTCGGAGGATCCTTAGGGTTGATTGCTAAAGCTGATTACATATGGAAATCAAGTCAAATATTAACAAATGTTTCATAATTCAATTTTGACTCCAGTAATAATATTTGCATAGCAACTATGTACTTACATTTAGCAGCTTGTAGCATATTGCAGGAACCTTCTATCACACCTGCGTTGATGATAAATAAAAATGATTAGAATTTTTAGGTATATGTGGTAATCAACAAATCAAATACAAGTAGATATGTGACATTAGATATTTACTCTTTCCAGAAGATACAATAGGTTCTTGTGTTGCTCGCCCCTTTACACTTATTTTGGCTGGATCTGCTCAAGAATCAATTACAAACAAGAATTATTAACACACAGAGTATTTATGTGTTACTAGTACAAAATAGTAGTTTTTATTATGGACTCACGTGAAGCAAATTCTGGTTGTGAGGCATACTGAACCAAAGCATTGACAGATTTAACAAGTGAATTTGTTGCCTTTGAACAGGTGTCTCTCTTATTATTTGACTGGTCGTAATCTAATGCTACCGGGAAACAAAAAAAATCATAAATTCCTTTTGTTAAAAATATTGTTAATAGTACCTTAATTGAAATCAGTAATAATCATTATACAGATTCGTGCGAAGTTAATCACAAACAAAACTCACCTTTGATTTCGCGTACAAGGGCGGCAGTAGAATTTGCGACATCCTTGGCCATTTGAACAAACTGTCTCTTTGTTGTAGCATCATTAGTTTTCTCCGAAGCAACACGGCAAGCAGTACAGAGGGAGGAAGTGTGTTTAGCAATTGTTGTAGCCGCACTCAAAACCTGTTGCTGAGATACTTTTGAATTCCCGAGAGTTTGACATGCTGATTTGATATTTTGAGTAGACTGATTGATTGCGTGCATATCAACAAGACCTGTGGAACAAAGCAAATAATTAAAAACCTTAGTCCAGTTATAAATGAACACAGAATATACTGTACTCGGATACATTATTTAAAAGAAATCTTCAATTTACCGGAACGCCCTGCTACTGAAGTTGGATCAGCAGCTGCGAGCAAATACGCTGCTTGTGCAGAGCCTGAAAATTGAAAGAATTACATCATTAATTATGTTATAGTCAGTTATAGTAACTATATTATTTATTATTTTAAAACGTATGTTTTGTCATTTTAAAATCTAGTATGTATATCAATTTTTGTAACAAATACATATACTTTTTCATACTTTCAACAAGTCCACAAATTGCGACACAAGCACTCTCCACTGATGTTCCGAATGAATCCAATTTCCCCTCCTTGGCGAAATTTGCGATACCAGTCATACTATCACCTGCAAAAAAACGCCACAAAAGGTATTAAGCAAAATGCTTTTTAAATTTAATATTTGTAATTTTACTATCGTATCTATTCATGTAAATGCTGATTCTTACCAAGGAGTTTTGACTTTTCTACTACAATTTGTTGACAATCAAAATAGGAAGAATTATTAACTGGTTCATTCGGATTGTCGAGTAAGGGTTTCAAAGCTTGGATTCGACGTACAGCATTGTCACATTCCTTTTGGCCAGGTGCTGCGGAGGAGCAAGCATCTATAAGTTGATTGAGACTTTCGCTAACAGCTCTATAAATGAAATAAATAACACGTTATTTCAAAATGAAATAATAGCTGATAGAAAATGATGTACACGGGATTCAATATAAAACTGTTCTTCAATATTCAAGGAGAGTCTCAATAAATACCTGGCAGCTGTCGAAAGTTGATTTCTTGAACCCGGAGCGTCTGGATTAATGGAAACTGATTTGGCGACAACAAGAAGATTTGTAGTTACAATAGAAACATTCTTTAAAGTTATCAAAATTTCTTCTCTAACTTGAATATCCTCGTGTAACTATAGTTCAAAGAAAACAATTTGATCCATGAAAATAGTTTTGATTCTATGTTATCTCCTAAAAAATTTATAATGATTGGTTTGTATTTTATAATTTAATCAACAATCTGAATAGACGATTACTCACCGATGATAACTGTGAACCCGTAATAACCAACTGCTCAATCTTGTTACTAAAATATTTGGATTCACTCCCTAATTTGGCTGGGTTCGGGGCAGCACTAACAATCTCAGACGCAGATTCAGCAACATCTGAAGCTAGCTGTTGTAGGTCCGCTTGGAGTTGACTAATTTTTTTTTAAAAAAATGAATGCAAACAGGAACGATATTATTAATGTTGTAGCTTCTCATTAAATGAAAACAAAAAGTTCCGTTCCTCGTCATCAAGTTAAATGCTATTAAATAAGAACTAGAATTTTACCCATAATTCTTCCCAGTCGACGGCATTCCTCCTCGTTCCAAAGCCAACGATGTAGAACTAATACTTTGCATCGCATCTTCAACATCTTTCTGCCCTGGAATTGACCCGGTCACTTTGTCTAAGGCATCATGAACCCCCTTGGCTAACGGATTCAACAGTATTTCTATTTCTTCTGGCGCTTCATGTGTTCCCACCAGACCACTACTCTCTCGCAATAGCGTCCACGAACGTTCTAAAACCTCCTCAGTGGCGTACAGTACACGTGGATCGTCTGAAGTGGCAGCGACAGCTCGGGCTGCATTTATTAAATCAGCAGATGCCGAGGCAAATGAAGAAGCTGTGGCAGCAGCCGATGAATTATCCGAAGCAACAACTGAATTAACTAGTTGGTCAGTACATGTGGAGACTTTTCGTACACTGGAAGTCAAGCCTAAAAAAATGAAGAAAAAGTTTTAATTGATGTACTTTTGACACTAGTTCATAAAAATGAATAAACTGTGAGATGCATATTTGCTTACGCTGAATGGAATTTTGGACATTGTCCCCTGGAAGTGGACGCAAATCTTTCTTTGATGCAGCCTGACGGCATACAACAATAGTCTCTTTGTTTTCTCGAACTTTCTCTGCGGCTGCTTCCAATTGTCTTCGCGGTTGATTCGGTGTAGAAATACCAATATCTGCTTTTATACGATCTAAGGCTGTTCTTAACTCGACAAGCTCTACAGCTAATTTCTGTGATGTTTGTGTCAAGTGACGAGATGATGCAGAATCTTCAATAAAATTTGAAGCCTTCTTTGTAGTGGATACAAGAGAATTGGATGGTCTAATAAATTTATCCGTGGCTTCAATCAAATTATTCTGCGCGTCCTCATCGGAATTTAATAAGGAGGCTTTGACTGCACTAACCAACTGAGGAATTGTATCAGCAACAGCACTAAATGCATGATAATAGGAAATGTCATTGATTTATTTAACACTAGTGTGAAATATAAAACAAGATATGAAATTATAGGCTATATGTACTGTTGGATTTTTTTTTTTAAAAGGGAAATACCGGCAATCAGATGACATTGCTTCTCTTGTAGTGGCATTACTGCAATCTGAACAGAGCAAAACAAGTCATTTATCAATTCATAAGTCATTATTAAACAAATTTAAACTTTCTAAGTATGTACAAGATTTGTAAAGACATAAACATACGTGGTGACGCATTTTGCGATGCAGCAATGGTCTGAGCCGCAGCACTAGCAGCATTTCTCGACGCTGACTCCAAGCGCCGAAAAAGTCCTACGAAAATGAACGAAATCATTCAGAGTTACTGCAAAATGTTTTTAATTGAAAGAATAAAGTAATAATTTTAATTTTAAAACAACATTTACCTTTTCTTTGAACAGAACCTCCTGTGGCTATTGTGGTCGCATCTCTTAAATCTTGGGCAGCTTGTCGAAGCATATCTTGCGAAGTTGGAGCACTTGGATTTGAAGCACAAGCTAAAATTTAAAATAATAAATGTTAGTTTGGAAAAGAATACGACAAAGCAAATTGTAAATAAAATACAAACTGTGTAGAGTACATTATATTATGACAATATTACCTTTAGCAGCTTCTACCAACTTCAAGCAAGAAACAAACGGGGAAAAACAAAAATGACAAATTATCAATGAGTCCAATAAAACAATAAAATACAACGAGAGCTGGAAATTATTTACATGACATATTATTAGCTTACTTTTGATGTAGCTTCAGCAAGTACTTTTGCGGCAGCAATCAATTTCCTCTGTAAATCGGAATCTGGAGTTTTTTCCGCCTCCCCTTTGATTGCTTGAATTAATTGAGCAGTGGCTTAAAATTGGAAAATAAAATACCCGTATGTGAAACAATATGATTGAAATGTTGCATTCAGACAATTGATCATTATTATCGGGAAAT
The DNA here is from genome assembly GCA_034699125.1 of Gisinianus flammeolus. Lineage (NCBI taxonomy): Eukaryota > Metazoa > Arthropoda > Collembola > Symphypleona > Katiannidae > Gisinianus > Gisinianus flammeolus. The sequence goes on along the minus strand of JAIUND010000219.1, from coordinate 60,940 downwards.
GTTATTTGAAATAATTAATTCAAGATGCCTAACCTTGTGCTAAAATTCTGGCTTGTCTGACCATGTCTGACGGATCTTTGGATTCTTCAATTCTAGCGACAGTATTGAAGATCAAGTCCTATATACGAACAATTTTTATTTAAAAAAATTAAATTCACATTAATGAAAGTTTAATTTTTCTCTAGAAAATAATCTGTAAGTATTAACCTGTTGTGAGCCTGCCAGTTGGTCTTGTACAGAAGCACGCTGTTGTGGTCTAATAGAGAAAAATAATCACTTTATAATACACGGAGAAACCCACCTCTGTATTCTGGTGGACTGCAAATTACATTCATAAACAATAGCTGGAAGAGTTTTCTACCTGATATGATCTAATAATCGATTTAATGAATCGGAAACTTCACGGGCAGCGGCATTTAGGTCATCTTTTAAATTCCTGTCATTGCAAGCCTGATTAGAAGTATTCAAAACCGCATCTACAGCTTGTGCCACGCGTCTGGAAGCACCTGTCAGCTCATCGCGACATTTCTCATCGCTTATCTAATGAATAAAATATAATTTTGACTAATTACTTTTAACTCGTTTACTAAATAAAAAAAGGAACAGACATTTTCCATTCGTTTTTTTTAATTACCGTTGGTGCGAGGACTTTTGCTGATGCAACAAGCTCTGACGCTGATAAAGCAGTCTGAGCTGCCGCTGAAATTACTTCTTCTCGCTGTTGAGGATCATCCAGAGTTGATGCTACTTTTCGAGCTTGAACCACCTACAGAAATTATGAGGGATTCTTCAGTTTATTTCAAAGTCAGGAAATTTGACCATGATGAAAAAATGTACTTAATTTGCTATTTGGATACTAATTTTGAATGCTTCCAAATGTAAGTATGTTTGTCAAATTACAAGGGCAGCGGACGTATTTGCAACCCCTTTCGCCAGACTCAGGAGAATATCCTGTGTCTCATCTCCTTCTCCAATACTATTCAGCAAAGCCCGTGAAGCGTCTCCCCATCTTCCACACGCACTGAGAAGGTTTTGTCTCGGCTGGAATCATCAGAAATATTGAATAAATACGATAAGGAATTATTATATCAAGGATGGTACGTCTGAGCATAATGCATGCAAGTTACAAAATAAAAGTCGGAGTTTTTTTCATAAATAATAACCTCTTTAGTGCCAGGCTCGGCTGCACTTAGCAAATCAGAGAACGCATTGCATAATTTTCTGGTGGCATCAATTAGTTTGTCTCCTCCATTATCATCCATAAGTGCAGCAATCATACGAACATCTTTTGCAACGTCTGGCAGACCCCTGAAATAATATAGTTGTCATGATGTCCTATTGCATACCACCACAAAAGGGAGAAGACCCATTCTGGTACTGTTGAGTATATGTAATAGAAATTTATTATGAAAACTCAAAAGCGCTTACGATGTGATTGCTGAAATCGTTTCACCCACAGCGCCTGAATCTACCTCATCTGTTGAGGTCAAGGTTACCACATGGGCTGTGGCTCGACTCATTGCCGCTATTTGAGTGTGTACATTCTGTTTCTTTGAGTCCAAAGTCGTCTCCTTCCACTTCCTTGACGCCTATTTAATTCAAACAAGAGAAATAGTTCTTGTCAATTGAATCCCCCAACAAACAATAATAAAAATATATTTATTTTTCTTTTCAACAAAAGCAAAGGGGGGAAATCGAGAATTGGAATCATTTAATTGACAAACATAATTTGCTTGTGCACCATGCAGCAAAAAAATCTCTCAACAAGTTGAACTCACATTTTATAAAAACAAAAAAAAGCTATTGAACTACAAATTCTTATAGGAAAGGAAGAAGACGACACACGTACAAAAATGCAGAGCAAAAACAACGGGGGAAACAAAAGTAGACGCATGGTTGAAGAAAGTAAATAATGCAACGAAAAGAAAGAAATAAGGTTGAAACAACACATGCCATATGATCACGATTGTAAAGAAGAATTTATTTTTATTTTTATTTTTTATCATGGTTAATAAATGATTTACTTAATCAACGCAAACATCAGAAAAATACTTATTAATAAAATAAATGCATCAAGATTGAAAACATTTATTATAGTCTACAATAATATAACGTATACTTCTCTGCTAAGCAGGCTTGAAAGCTTCACTGGTTTATAAAGACAAAGACAAAACATGACCAATTACACAAGCGTTGGAGATATGATTGTCGATGTAAGGATATATGTATTGGTGTATGTGTGTATGAAACTTGGAGCAAAAATTTTTTATAATGAAATAATCTTATAAAATAATAAGTTTTCCATAAAGAATGATAAAAAAATTGTCACGAGAAAGTAAAGCTAGTTTAATACTTTAAAGACTATATTTGTACTGTTAGTTTGTAGTTGTTTTTGGCAGTGTTAGATTCAATGTAAAATTAAACTCAAAATGTGTTAGTTTCTTCCTTTTTTGCAGTTGATATATATACCTACACGATAAGTGAGTTAAAATGTGAGACCTGTCTAACTCTCAACAGGAAAATAAACTAGGGGTATCTAGTATCTACTGCAATTAGGACAATATTTTTGACAAACAAAAAACTTTACATTAAATCCATCAATAATCAAACGATATTTTGCAACATGCGAAAAGATTGCGTTTTTCGTCATGTCTCCATTTAAGAGTATTGAGTGACGCGAGTATATCGGAGTCGATAATTACTTACTGGGTCACTGCCTAAAGGAGGAAGATTCAGTGGCTGATCCAAATATTCTTTGGATTTCGTCACAGCATCGCGGCCATGAGACATTAACGCTTGATGACTTCCCGACATCGTGTCAGACATGTGTAACTGCTGAACCTGTGAATTCCAAAAAAAGTACAATATTAAACAAGATCCTATCCGTCTCTTCATAATATAAATTATTGAGACAGCCAGAGTTTAAAATGCAATTACCAATCTAAAATAAAAATAGAATAAGCAGCAAGTTAAGAAATCAAAGCGCTTGTATAACTTACAATGGTAAAAAAAATGATAAAGAAAAACTTGATAGATCCTTACATAAACTGTAAGATATTCAATAGCCATACAAATCTGTTTTTTAAATGAATATTTTGTTGAAAGCTTTGCTTATTTAAACAAAACGTGACACAAAATAAAAACAACATGGAGGAATGTATATTAAATTTGCCAAGTGTAGATAAAAATATACATTTGGGATCAAATTAATCATAGTTTTAAAATCTACGCAGCATGCGAAGTAGTTTTTGCAGGCAAACTAGAATTTCGCCACAAGAAATACTTCGAACACTTCGTAGAGTTTTAAAATGGCAATAAATAAAATAAAAAACACTACGAATGAAGCTAATGAATGTAAAAAAAATTGACCGAGAAAAGTTTGAATATTAATACATACTCTGTGTGAACGACAGAGAAATCCTTTGAGTTGGATCAATCAATAAAATTGAATGATCATTCACACCACGCAAGCATGCACGGAACACAGAAAGAAAGACAGAATTAGACCACTTTATCCATGTAGCCTTAGCCATACCATAATTACATTTCCCCACAAATCGTTAATTATACCCACACACCTATGTTTATTGCACTAATTACGAAACACAAGATTATTCCACAAGAGACTCCATCTACGTCTATAACTATCCTGTAATGTTAGCTTCTTCTTCACTATGCAAGCTAATTGTAATCATTTTAACTGATATACACTATGCAAAATTTTGAAATCAGTACTTCAAGCTGGAGTCAAAAGATCCAAACAAAAACCCTTTAAAGTACAGTTTCTGCTGTTTTTTATTTTAAATGTTAGTGGCCAAAAAAGGACCATATATTTTACTGAGAAGAAATATATGCAATAATTTAAAGAATAATTCCAAATATCCCAAAAGGTATGGCTAAGGCCCTGTGTTACTCACCGACGGTTGTGGACTGTGCGCCACGTCTAGTTGACCCCGAATCGTACTATATTGAGCCCCAGCCATATAGCCAGTGTGGATTGTATTTATACCTGCAAATCATCAATAATAATGATGCGGAATTAAAATCCCCAAATTCTTTTCGCCTTTTCAGAACAATTACTCCAATTTCCTGTCATTACAGGAAGTAAAAATGACAAACCTTGGGGTCCTGCGTGCATCACTACAGGTTTGGCAACAGAGTCCGTCATTAATGGAGTGGGTTTTGCCGGTAGCTGACGTTGTACGATCGTTGCTCGGAACGGACTAATACTTTCCTCCACCAAAGTTGAACCTTCATCTCCCTCAATTCCCAAATGATCTTTGGCTTGTTTCTAAATAATATTGGCATAAAAATATGATACATAGTTCGTTTGTTTTCTTGTTGCTTAAAATGTTACAAAGGTCCCAAATTTTTCCAATCGAAAGGAGAGGTTGGAATGGCAGTCCTATGCTATGCTAAGTGATTAACAAAAACACAGATTACTCCAGTTTCGATACCTGTTTTTCTCCTAGTCAAACTGAATTATTTTCCAGAATTTTAGACAAATTTAGTCATAAACGGCTCCACAAAATAAAAAAATTCAAAAAATAAAGATTAAAAATTCAAACTTTGTGGCTTTAGTGTGGCCAAACGACATGACCAAAAATGTCCATTGTCTCCATGGACCTTAGTTGGACTGCTCTACAGGTTTTAGTGCAGTTTCAAGTCTGAGGTCACAACCGTTTGACCTCCACAAAATAGCAGCCATGTACATACGTGGGTTTAGTAAGGACAATTTCCCCCGAAAAAGTCTATAACCGGTTAAAATGTCAATCTAATTCCATGTCCTGGACTACTAATTGTTGTTTATTCATGTTTTTGGTCAAAAATTCAAGTAAGATGATATTAATAATATTCATGATGCCATTACAACCTTTTCTTTCAACTGAATTTCCCATGTAGGAATCGTATTTTGACAGCAAGCATTCATGTTTTTATTACTTTTTGGCTATAAAACTTTCGGAAGGAAACGTGTTATTGGTATGAATTTCAGGTATGTTGCCAGCGAGTGATTACTAAACGAAATGACAAGATAAAGTTCTCGAAAATAAAAAAACCGAACACATCGATATAACCCGAATTTCTAAAACCCAGGTTTTTTAATATTTCTGAAACGCAGTGACCTTCTTCAACTCATTAGCATGTCAAAGCTCTTATGCCTTGAAAAAATACTGAAGGGTTTCGAAATCACATCCAATTTTCCAATCGATTCCCACAAAAAAACTGATGAAAAAACGACTATTTTTTTATCAAAAACTTAAAGGCTCAAAGAATTTCTAAAGGAACTTCGATTGCAAATTTGGTTAACAAAATTCGGGACCTTTATCAATTAATCCCTTATTGGTTCCTATCAACAGCTTAATTTTTTTAGAAAATATAATTTTCAAAATCGCCTCCTTTATTTGGAAACGATATGGAATTTTTTCTTTATGGAGAGCTGCATACCTTTTTCAAGATGATATCAATATACCCAGCAATCAACTGGGCAATTTGCTCTCCTTCTGCTGTTTGCACGCTGTAGTACTGGTCAGAGTAGTCACCGAAATCCAATGTAAATGTATTTGGTGATGCAGCCCACCTTCGAACCGTAGTCAATGGCCACACTTTCAGGATTTCTTTGGTACGTTCATCCAAACGAAGCACAGAATCTTTCGTGACTCCCAACAAACGTGGAACCAATTTGTTTTTCCCCTGCATTTTCTCTTTGCTGAAATGAGAGTATTTATTTACTTCTTATTAGATTCTATTGTATTTCTATTCAACTGGACATTTTTTGAGATGAATTCGTTGTTCTATGACTCAATAATTGGTTACGGCAAGAAAAATAAAAATTAACGATTCTTACACAAGGAAGAATGTGACACCATACGTTTCCAATCCTCTTGCTGATTTCGTATAAATTGCTTTGGCATCCAATTCAGAAAAACCCATGTGTTTCCGATGTTCTGCAAAAATCTTCTTTTCAATATTCTTGACTTTGACGTACGATGCCGGTAAGAAATCTTTCACGCTGAAATTTAATAATTAATAATCATTAATTATTTTAACTGATTTTTAAAAGTAATATTGTTATTTTATATAAAGTCTATACGTAAGTGATGTGTACGTACTCTAAAAATCCGGTGCGATGTTTCTGTGGATTATGATCTCCAAACTGTATTTGACACTGGATACCAGCAAATTCACATGCTTTATCCTGTGTAACGGGATGAGTTCCATCCAAGATTGCATCTCGAGCTTGAACATACAGTAAATTTAACTGAACAGGATCATGGGAGTCAATATTCTGATCCGAAAAAAAATATTTTCTGCGAAGAAGTAGAACCTCCGCCTCTTCTATTCCTTGTTCTCGTAGAGTTTTAGTATGATCAACCCAATTCACTAAAATACAATTCAACATAAAAAAAAAGACATTAGACAAATCTGATTATAATGCAAGTGTGCGTGTCGATTTTTTATACGAATGATGGTTAAATTTTTGAAATCAGATATTCAAATTATACAATGTTCAAGTAAACTTACTCTCATCGTCGGTCTTCAGCTTCTTTCTCAACTGTTCCATTTTAGCATCTCTCTCCTTTTCTTCCCTTTTACGCCTGAGTGTCAATGTGCCGTAATTATCCGAGCGATTAAGATAATCATTCTCATCTTGGATGTCCCGAACCAAACTGTACTCGTCATGATTGGTTATTCCTAACAAACAAAATGAAAACATTTTCCTATGAAACGACTTGACTAGGAAATTATTTATTTAGTTGTAAACAGATTGTAAACAGATTTTAGATTCTAAATGTAATATTATGATTTGTTTTTTTAAAAAATAAATTGAATTCCATGCTTACCCATTTTGGTACAGATAACAACCATTAGATTGGCAACATTCTGACTATCGTCAACCATCATAGTTTTATTCGTTCCATCCAGTGTTCGCACCTTGAGCGTTCGTATTTTTCGTCTGTACTCTATAGAGTCACCATTTCGAAGTAAATAGTAATCAAGGGTTTTACCAGGTTCTAACCATGCTCCCGTTCCATATGCTTCTCCCGGCAAAAATAGCCCATAATCTTTTGCTGTAAAATAAAATTCAATCATTGTAAAGAATCTTCTCAGTTTTAGTTTCAACTTGAAACATCGACAAAAGAATTAAGAGTATTGACTCTTAACACACTGAATAGAACAAGTAATATAACCAAGTAGAAACTTGTTATGTAATATTTTACAATTTTAGAAGTTAGTACTTACGTTGTGCCAAATCAGGAAGCTCAGAGCATTTGTCTCGTATAATTTTACATGCGTCAAATATATTTGTGGACGGGTCTACAATGAATAAATATGATAACATTACTCAAATGTTCCGTATACGAGGAGGATTTGTGAATATTTTCCATGCAACAACTTGTATATGGAAAATCAAATCAGTTAAATAGATTATTAAGTTATAAAATAATTGAACACATACCGAACTGAAGTGTTTTTGTAACACTTTTTTCAACAATGTTGATTCGGAGTGACAGAGCCATTTTTATCTTCTGGTTTTTACAAAGTCTTAGTCACAGAAAAACAATTCAGTATATATTATATATTTCTTAATAAGGCAACAAGCACCAGATTCCAGCAGTCAACCTGAAAGAAACAAAATAAACAATATCGAGATGAGTAATTTTATTTTAGAAAAATTACAAGTTTTTACAAAATACTAATCGTAAGATTAGGATACCAATAATTATTTAGTTTCGGATGTACATTTTCAATTTGGCGGAAATACAAAAAAACTAGAACTTTTTCAACTTCCTTTCGTACTGTATAACATGGCGTAAGAAGTATATTAATTATAACAACTGAATATATTATGAGCACAACTATCTCAAAAAAGAAAATGTACTATCAAATACAACAAGAAAAAAAAACTTCTTATCACTGCAATGCAGTAAATTCTCAAAGTATTATTATTCAAGAATGCAAAACTTACACCCACATGCTCAACCTTCGTTCAATTCGACTCTCTCCAACTATGAAGCCTACCCATTCAAGTTGCCACAACGAAATGACAAGACTACCAATGAAATGAACCTTCAACTAGCACAATTAAATGCTCAACTCACCCCTGTGAATACTCAGAAAGCATGTGTATGTGTATATTTTGCAAAGGAAGACTGATCAGATCACCTCACCTAGTCATCCAAATACGCTCGTCCACGACTATCGCCATCACCCCAACGATAATCTTCTGTCCTTTTCAGACAAGTGTGAGAGGTCAAAGGTGGGCGTTGAGTAAAGTGAAAGGACATCGTTCCGCCCAAATATAAATATTGATAGTCTTCAAAGCGACATTGATGACAGAGAATATGAGTGCCAATGTCACTAACACTACAAAAGATAATGATGCTCCTACTGGTACTTGATTTCACAGCCATGACGATTCTCTTCCTTACACACTCACACACAAAGAAGTTGAATTCAGATTAGTCAATGTACCGAAGACGAACAAGTACAAGTCGTACAAGTTGAGAAAGAGACAGAGAGAATAAATGAGCCAGATAATAATCACTATCTCTTCGGCTTGTCGGCTCCCGGTAAAATCGATGTTTTCCACACCAAGTCTACGGGAGAACTGAAGGGACAAAAAACGGCTTCGACTAGGACAGCGGAAAAGAGGCGGGTGAAAGTAGAGAAAGCGAACCAATCACAGTCTTATAGACTTCTAGGCGCCGGGGAGAAAGTTTGCCTTCTTCCAGTCATTCCGTACACAGAAAAGAAAAAAAATCTCGTCGAATCGAAATTTCTCCCCGACTTACTGGCGCCGGGAAATGTCCACTTTTTTATACTCAATCGTCAGAGTAGAAAGAAAGTTTTGACAAATTTCTCTCCTACCCTCCGCTTTTCTTCCTTTTCTTTTGATTCACCCTCTCTTAACGTCAAGATATACAGATATAACGCGAAATATACGTATTTACTATCAAAGAGCTTATACATGTACAGTTTCATGTACTCAATGCTCAACGTTGACTACGGAAGAGCTACATGTACACACATATTCGCATAGATTTCCTCTAGAACGATCCTTAAATCACATAACTATATACAACACATCACATTCATATAGAATACTTAAGCAGATAGTAAAGACGGGAGAAACTCCATCACCAACCACACAACAAAACTTACGTACACACACACTTCCCTTAACAAATACTTACTAGTCAATCCGTAATACTTTCAGATTACAAACATTTTGCTACATACATACACACACTGCACATGTACATGTATACATAACGGTTCGCAACGCATCACATCACATGTCTTCATCATCCATAAATTTCTCTCTGAATTGCTATTGCTTCAGTTTCTCCCTATCTACTTTTCGGTGAGTACTTCACATTATTCCCAACTAGAATGACTCTACACGAATCTTCCTTCCACATCTACCCAAAATCTAGAGATCTCAATCCAACCAGGAGCACAACTACACAACTTCACCAACCAACCATTCATTCCAACAACCGACCTATCTTTCCCTAACTCCATTACTCTCTGTATATGTACGACGATGAGTTCATGCAGCTTCATTTCATCTTCAAAAGTCTCAATATAGAATTTTCTTTCTCTCTTTTCTCTGTCCCTTTCTACTTCTTCTCGTGTACAACAGCAGATCAGCAGATCGTGGGTGAATCAAATTTTTTCTTTCAATTGCACTTCTTGTACTTTTGCCGAGTAGGACAAAATAACACAGGAAAAAATATGTACATGGTTTGTTTTTTTTCGTCAAAACAACAGAAACAACGATAGCTTACTTTTTACAACAACTTGTGTCTTGGTACAGTAAAATTGCATTCACACTAATCAGCATAATGTATACACATGTACTATGAACATACTACATGTGCATCTAAGTGCACACGCGGTATTTATTTTGAGTGAAGTGAATAAGTTGCAATTATATATAGCCCATAAAATGCAAACGAAATAATTTGCCACGAGAAAACTGTCACAGACTTTCAGCTTTTACACATACCGTTTCTAATTCTTCTTCTTAATTATGCATAAATGGTGGATGTACAATTCTTACAGTATATACACTGTGTATTGATCCAAAAACTATGAGACAATGTGTAATACTAACGAGAGACTGTAGAGCATATTGTACAAACTCTAAATATTCATTCTCCTAACTAGTATTGCAATTACTATAAGCTGTGAAAGAAGAAAAACCATTGATTGCCTCTAATAGGATTACAAGACGACTGACTTGCAAAGCCAACAAGATTTTATTATGCTACATATATTGTATTAGCAATGCAACCTCAACATTTTACATACACTCGAAAGCTTAATTTCTTCAGTTTACAAAAGGTTACATTTGTATTTATGTATGTACGTGTGTTGAAGTATATACATATTTTTGATGACCAACATTACGGACAGTTTAGTGAAAAATATTGCTCTTGTTGCCACCAGCCTCACAAAAATGCATTTTATCCAACTTTCGTGCCCCTCGATTACTTTACATAATCAAGTTTGTATACTTTCTCAAATTTGACACATAATTATTTTCCAATCTAGTTAAGTTACTTGAATTTCATTTAATGCTAACAACTATATTTATATTAAATCACATCTTTGGAATTTCTATTAATATAGCTCACGATTAGAAATACGCCCTTTTTGAAACTCTATCTTGGTAGTGTAGCACATCAACAGCATGCATCAAATTTTAACTTCCCTTGTCCAGCAACTTACTTATACTGTGAATGGAGGAAATGAAAAACAATTTTAATGTAAAATCTCATTTAAATGCTGGTGGACATGGTGGCCGATTGTATACGAATAAATGTAGGTACACAATGCACATTTTACACACACTTACATGCCTGTAAACCACATTATTACCCAACAAAATTATATACTTGCTCTCAATATAATCATAGCTTGAGCATAAATCGTTACGCCATTACAGGAACGCCTCCGCTTTTAACAAGCAAAATCTTGTCGGAGCTAACCACTCAAATTATTTACAGCAAATTAAGAGTAAAACACAGCAACCCGATGCTACTTAAACCAATACTCGTTGACTTCCCATGACATGGTGCATAAATGCACGGTAGTCTATAGTGTCACATGCAATTCTAATCGAAAATCAAAAGTTCATAGAAATTCAACCCTTTAAAATTAAAATAGTCCAAAGCAAAGCCACAAACACACAACTTTAGATATATTGCGTGGTTCTTTATAGGAAAAAAGCAACAAAATGTAAAGGAAATAGTTCATGAACAATTTTCCAAATATTATGTTTTCCAGCATTAATTACTAGCATTGTAGCTTATCATTATTTAAGTTTTAGCTTATCGTTAACTTGAAATGATAAACGGATGTCGAATAATGTAGACGACTCACTTTTTATCCTATAGAAATTTTCTCTCTCTCTCTCTCTCTCGCATACGTACAAATGTTTTAAAAAAGAACAAAACGAATCTACCTCCACTTACGCAAATACATGAAGATATAAAACATCAAATTCTACATTTGCAGATCAATTCCAAAAATGTGCAAGTGAAGCTATCTATCAAATTGATTAATTGACTTTCAGTCCTATCAACAAATAAACCAAAAAATGACATGTACCGATTAAGAGAACCACGTTTCATTCTCATTTGCCCTCTTTCATTGCTTTGCAGTGTATGAACTATGCACATTTCTAGAGAAGAAAAACTGAAGAAATTAAGGTACAGCTAGTATAGCATTAAACAAACCAAGTTTCACATTGGAATTCAGCTTGTCAACTATCCTTGACATTGTCATTTGTCATCCAATAGAAGCCCAAGAGAAAAAGTCGAATAAAAACGAGAGCTCTGCTACTCGAGAAAAAAAACCCTTAGCTTGTGTGGTGCTGTGTACATTTCTTTTGATGTTTTGTCCTCCTTCAAGTATACAATTATAAATATCTATATAGACTCTAGGTTTTCAATCCTATTAAAACATGTACCCCAGGATAAAAAGAATCCACGAAGCTCAAATGAATGCATTTGAACTTGAACCTTAAGTAAAAGTCCGTCCAAATTTTATTATGAACATCGTCTTAAACAGAAAAAAGAACAATGCATATCTTTTTAAAAAAAAATGGTCTGTGACAGGCAGTTTAATGAGTAGCTCCTTCTTAAGGGTCCTCATTTTTCGTAACTCATCTCGATCTTTAATGAAGGACAGCATACAGCATCTGAGCTTGTATAAAAATAGTAGGAGCTAATATTTCTTCAAAAAATGTACAGACTTGTTCTCTGGGCAACTTTTTTCTAATCTAATTCGGCAAAGTAGAGCCGTCCAGCAAAATCCAGTGTTATAAGTAAGTATAAGTATGTATGTACATATCGTCTGAGCACATCAGTTTGTGATAAATATATTCAAATATTCACTCTGCTTCTCAACACATTGACAAATTTCATACAATAAGAAATGCAAGGGAAAAGAGCATGCAGGCCAACAAAGCGAAGAGCAAGAAAAAGAGAGACCTCCATTTACTTTTGGAGGCAAGAAGGCCAGACAATAAATAATATCATCTGTATCTATCCATCTTTTATTATTTTCAGTCATCCATATATGGGTGACTTGAGATATCCCTAGACACGATTGATAAAATATAGATGCATATGGCCTAACTCATATAGAAAAAAACGGGTATGCGGTTATGGTAACATATAACACATACTCTTTCTCTTTCTCTCTTACTTCTCATCGTCCTCGTCGTTCAGACAAAAATAGGTATCTGCTGTACAAAAATCCCTGAATGTATATACACGAGTATAAACTCCGACTACAGCTTTCCGATCTCGCCTCGACTTCACTAAGAACAAGAATGCAAACACAGAGTTGGTTCACTGGTTAGTAAGTACCTATAGGACCACTCACTTTATGACAGAAATTTTAGCTCACAGTGAAGTTGAGTTCGGCAAAAAGATAAATGGAGGGAAGGATCTTTCTACATCCGACAAAAAAATTGCTATTCTTTCCCTTTCCGCTGACAAAATGCTTTTACAGCTTCCATATCATAATATCGTTTCATATCGCTCTCGCTCTCGCTCTCTCTCTGTCGTTTTTCTAGCTGACTCCCATATTACCGCTTGTCCCAACGTCAAACAAACCTCTCCGCTTGCCTGTTTCTTATGTTCCCAAGCGAACCGACGACTTTTATCCAGAGCTTGCTTAACTTTATACTCCACGCGTCATCCTCATCTCATCTACTAAAATCAAAATCTTACGTTCCCCTACAGCAGACATATATGTATATGTATATAAATATATTTACACAAGAGTTCATCTCGATTGTACATGTGCGTATATGTACTACAAATCCTACGAACAAATATTTCCGTATGCATAACCAACCGTCATATATATACAATGTATAAGATTCATATTCCTACCATGTATCAAATGTGAACCGGATTACTTTAACACAATACAAATGTTAGCAACCCACACATGAGCCACACACTTCTCCAACACAGTTCATAAAGCGAACATAAAAAGTTTTCCGCTTCTTTACTGTATTCAAATTCTAATAAGTTTTTTGAATTCTCATATCATCACAAACTACATCGAATGATGATTTAGAACTCTTGCTCATTCGGAAGCGAGTTATTTATATTTGCATTGTTTCCCACTGTATATACATTGCACACATACGTAGTACGTATTACGTACTTATATACTGGAACAATTTTTTATGCTAATCATTGCACTAAGCGCTTACCCAAGATAAAATGAAGAAATTATAAAGACACTATATTTTAAAGTATAATACTCATAAATATACTATAATTAAAATGAAGTACGTTCAGTTCAATAATTTTTAATAATAATAATAACGATGCATAATATTCATGAACCGCAACGCGAAATAAAAATAATATGTCAAATTCAAATCGTATTGCACTCCCTATTTATTTATTATGGTGGAAAAATTTCTCAAAGTGCGTTCACTCGGATTATGTATGTTAACGTTCCCTTTTGTAAGAGCTCATCTCATGATTTTGAAATGACAATAAAATTACTTTACAAGTAATATAACTTGTTCTTCCTCTCTCCCCCTAAATTTAAAATGCACATTTTGAATGTATCCCATGAATATTTTTCCAACTGGGTTCCTTCCCAAGTTTCCGATTTAGCATTTAAATCTGAATGTATTCCACAGCTCTCTGCACTTATCTTCCCTTCAATTACTCAATATAATCTAATCTGCATCGATTTCAAATGCCATGTTCCTCCTGCTGCCCTGCCTCCCTCAACGCATCTCCATCATCAGATTTCCCATTCAAATGAGAAAGTTTCCTTCACACCCGTTTCTGGCTTTCGGTTTCAGCAAAACAAACAACAGTCATTTGCGTTCTCTCCAACATGGACCATTACCACACCATTACTAAATTCGAAGAACAAGAACCATGCATCTCTGTGTATGTCTATACACATACACGTATGTATACCCTATGGACAGGAAAAATTGGGCAAGTATATGCTCATTTTTCCATCACCCTCTAGTCTCTAGCGAACATAAAATACGTACTCATGTATTCTCTCTCATAGGTAGGGAAAATATTTTGTCCTTTTATCGTTCGCTTAACTCGTCCTGTCATCTTTTTAACTGGACCAAAGGACTCTGTTTCAATAACATAACTTTTCTCAACTTCCGTCGCCTGATATTGTTGGCAAAGTCCTGGTCAAAAAAAACTACAGACAGCTTGGAAATCGTAGGTCTCAAGAGCTTTGGGAAGTTAACGGAACATTATGCCCACGCTTAGTATCCCCATTCAATCAATTAAATTAAGACTAGGCTGTATGTAAAGATATCTTTTCATTAGTGTCATCGCTCCAGGTCTTAATTCAGTTAGGTTCTCCGGGAAAACCAAGGGGGAAAAAGGCAGAAGGCAAAACTATATGAACGAGATTTGGAGAGAACGTACGACAAGAGCTAACTTTGAGATCTTTTTCTCATCCTAGTCCAAGTCCAATTTGGATAATGAAAACACACATCAAGTCCAATCAACCGGCAACAACCATTCCATCTCATGAATTCTCTGGCCATGTATGTAATGTTAACTTTATAGTTCACAGACAGTCAGCGTTTGAGCATGATGCTCTTATATGGACTTTCCTCGTCTAAATGTTCCATTGTAAATCACTAGAAAAAAATACACTGACATAAATTCAAGTTATGCTGCTCTACTCAGCTCTCAGTTGTTTGCCTCCTTCCTCGTCTTTGACTTTACACACTCGCAACTCTCAAACTATCACTTTTAGTTTTCATCCTAAACTCAACGAATAAACAAATGAATGAATTGGTTACTCTTTTTTTTGTTCTCCCCTCCCTCTTTCTATTACATTGAATTTTAAAACCTTCAAGCACAAACTTTTATTGTACTATTTTATTAATATTTATACATAGAACATTTTATGTATTCGAATTTCAGCAATCATAATGACTACGCAAATTTATTACAAGATTTTGTACGATCATCACAGACAATCCTCAATATGATATGGATCCACAGTAAACGTGTAAAAAAGAAAACATTTGTCCTGCATACGCTCCTGTCCCTGTCATTCCAGATTATATTTCGTTTGGTTTTGCTTTGTAGCTAACACACACCATTCTCCTTCTTCTTCGAGACCCTTTTCTCTCTTTCTCTCTCTCTATACCACAAATGGGCATGAATTGTTAAGAAATAGTTTAAGAAAAAAATATTCTGTAATTCCCATATACTCTGATATTGTGATGCTTGGAATACATTATGTACCAGTTCCTCTTTATTTTTTCACTCTTCTTGCTTGTTCCCTCCACTGGCATTCATCCAGTCACCAGTTGTCTTTCTGTACCTCAAGTTTCAATTTCAATTCTTCTTGCATTTTGTTACACAGATATGTACACGAACACAGTCCGTACATTAACTTACAAGCTTCACCGTAATTCCTCCAAGTTATTTAATTACTATACCTATTGTCTATAGACAGATACGCTGTACGACTTTCTTCTGTGATCCCGTACTGTCCCCGAATTTTATTTATCTGTTTCTACGTTAGTCAATGTATAAATCTTCACTACCCCAAAGTAATCACGAGGTCAAAAGGAGTTAATCTCATTTTCTATTGATAGATTTACAATTGATTTCAATACACATGCTTTACTTACTTGGGTAACTGTTTCACTTTAGTTCTATAGCTATAGTTGATTTCATGGAATAATTGGTTGTCAACATTCGTATACAATTGAAGTATACGAAAGGAAAGGGAAAAAAACTGTTTCTTATATTTTTTAAATTCACCCTCAATCTGACAACACCAAGTGTACTTTATTCGGTGTACACCACTCTGAAAAAGTGTATAAAATTTTGAACCCCATCTCCATCTCCCTCCTGCTCCTATATTTGTCAGAAATTTACGCCTCATTAAAATTCAATGAATTCACACACAAAAAAGTGTTTAAGCTTCAACGAGAGGCCCACTAACAACACTACACCAGCACATGAATAAGTAAATGTGTGCCTGTACTTATTCCTCCATTAATCCAAAATTTGACACCCTACGAGATCCATTATACACAGTCCCTTAACCTTTTTCCCCTTCTCACATAATACTAATGTTTTTGTACCTTTTCCATGAGCTAAATTCACAACTTTACCTCAACTACACGTTGAGCTATTTACCCTTGATTTAGCACCCGGAGAAGCAACCCATTTTCATCTCATAAATTATCATAAAAAAATCATGTTCGTTGGAAATAACACATAAAAATTAAATTTGGTTACATGCGTACAGTCAATTCATTTTTTCAGGTATAAAAACTACGAACTCGTTTGAATCACATGACATGATATAGGTACAAGATCTTACAAAATCTTTTAAATACTCACAAACTCGACTAGGTACTGTCTGCATTCCATTCAGAAAAATCATCACAACTACTTTTCTGCGTACACTCTTCACTCACTCACATACTTCCACCCACTACACACTTAAATCCAGTTGTAATATTTTGTTGGTGGAGCTGCATAAATATATACATATATGTAGTACATATTATGTACATGCATACCCATATCTGTGTGGTTTTTACAAAATATTTCCCTCGAGAGTGCATGTACTCATTCATTCATTTGCACAATTTTATTATGATTAGTATTCTCGTACAAGGAAGAAGACGATGCATGTATATGTATCTGTATAGATGTACATATACTTGAATGATAGAACTGGATATTGTCACTTTAACAGAAAAGCAAGAAGGCGTTCGGTGTTGAACTTATCAGCATTCTCATGAGTACAATTATACAGAGAAGGTAGCAAAAACACAAGACAAAAACACAAATATGCTACGCCCACACGACACGTTACGTTTCCTTTCCACTTACACTTATTTTACGCTCACATTGTGTTCTTCGCTATATACGTAATAATACGTATACTGTCGCATATACGTGTATTTCTTGACTTTAAAGAAGATAATGTAAGTAGGTAGGTAGATGCTTTTTAAGCTAGACTTTCTACTCACTCTATTTACAGTTGAATACATTTTTACAAGTCAGAATGATGGCTTTGCCATACCATGCCATTGTCATGAAATGGTAAAGTTTCAAGAGAGAGAGAGAGTTTATCTGGACATGTGCTTGAGAAATACTTACAAATAATTTGATACATGCGTTTTCGAACCATGCGTCTACACACAATCTACAAAAATTCATGGACCAGATGCTTTTAAAAAATCAGTCCTATACTATAAACATATATGCTGTACAAATATATCATACTCAACTTAATCGAAATTTTCAAAATTGATTCAAACAAAGGTAATAAAAATCTTTGTTACTCGTGTATGCACACAGGAAGAAAGAATTTGTAGAAAAGCATCTTGTGCAAATAATTAAAATGCAAACTACTCAAAATTCAAACTGTACATTATGAATTAATAAACTGACTATTTAAATGTTTTCTGTCCGTGATTTTTAATTAAATGAACGAGATAAGTAAATGTGTACGTACACGCAACGAAGCTATAATGTAAACTCAAAGGAGATTTTCACATGCATCAATTCAATTATTGTACACGAATCTTGAGAGAATGAAGGACGGACTTGATCAAATTTAAAGTATAATTGACAGAAAAGTACGCCTTAATATTAGGTTAACCATGTGATAAATTATTTACAGACTCCCAAACCATGGATAAGATACTTGTACTATATTTCATAGTCAAATCCAACATCATCTGGGAAATATAATATAGTAGTACATATAGTAATAATACCAGCACCCTTGTGTATTGAGAATCATATTATGCAATTTGCAAGGAAACCAACAGCCCATCTGGTCAGCCAAAATTTATATAGTAATGAAATAAATGGTCATCAGCAGAGAGCAGAGGTTTTCGCCATGGGCAGAATCTTTATGAGTTGAAATGGCTGAATGACTGATTCACAGAGGAAGTCTGGGATTTATCTGAGATACACTCGTCTCGCATACTTTCATTGCATAGAGATGATGTATTCCTAATTCCTAAACGTCCTACGCTTTACCCATAAAGAACTAAAATAACGTACCTCCTATATATGTGTAATGCACGTACCACATGTACCGCAAACTTTTATATATTAATACGAGTCTCAAATATGTACATGTTTATAATCATCATCATTCTTTGCACACAATTCAAGGAGTATATGCATATAGTAATACAGTTTTCATTTCATTTACTCATCATGTCCTCGACTCTGGAGTTCAATAAGTACTGGAGTTCCCCCCGTAAAAGTCATGCATAATAAGTAAGCATAAGCATATAGTAAAACCTAAAACGTGTATAATATATCGAGCGTTGTCACTTTACAAAATACACAACAAACTATAGTTCACGCTTCTCTATATACCCAAACGCATCCCTCCGAATAAAGATAGAGCTTTGCCGGGTGAAGGCGGATAGGCAATTTTGGATTGCACTCACATTCACACTATATAGCAACTCTCAAGTATTCTCGAGCCAATTACAGTGTACATCTTCACAGCTCAAAACTCAAAACTGACTGAGGTAGGTATAATAGTATATTCATGTTCTCAAATGAAAAAAAACATGTAGTAATGCATTTAAGAAAAGTTACTATGAATTTAAATTCATACAGGAGAACATATACCACAGAAAATTATCAAGTGTATGGGTTTCACCCAAAGTTTAACCACCGATAGATATAGAGATAGCTAGATAGATAAGTAAATGTGTGTATAACTACATATATATGAAAGTACATATATCAGGAATTATACGTTCGCACTTTGTATATAAGATGCACTAATATTAAAGCGAATGCCCCATCGAGTTTTTCTCGTATTACAAATAGTTCGAGTAAAATATATGGACCAAAGAATTTTCATGAACGTGTTCTATGTTCTACGCAAAGTTCGGTTTATTCTTGAATTACTTCATGTTAAAATTTAGCTGCGTCTCTCACACTCTGTCGCACATACACACTGTGTATTACAATACTAGGTCCTCTACATGTGTATTCAATGTGTAGACTAATGTAGAGTGTAGACAGTAGTCAGAGAGGGAGAAAGCCGTTACACACTATATTTATGTACTAACGATTCTCTATCAGAACGAACACTATTAGTTGTAGAATTTCTATCTCAAAGAAAATGAAAGGCAAAAACCCCACGAAAGTTGGCTTTGGCTCTGCTTTTGCTTACCTAAACCCTGTAAACTAGATAGGGCACTCAGAGAGAGAAAGAGAGAGAGAAACGTCTAAAAATAGATAAGTTCACTTCCTAAATCTGCTTCAGTTTCAGTTATTATTACAGGACTCGTCCTTACCAAATGTGTATATGAACCCAAAATTCACAACAAAACAGTGTATGAGAGTACGAGTACACCAAGTTTCTTCTTCTCTCTACTGATATACCTGTTCAAAGGCACATATCGTACATGTAGTTAAATTATGACGAATCATTTGTCAGACATCGTATACATGTATCACTTAAAGCTGTTCCTGTTACGGAAGATATTTCTTTTTGGTTTCTACATGTATGTAGAAACTAGATATAGCATATACTAGCATATAGGCATGTCATATGTACTACATATGACATATTATGTAGCAGTGTTGCATACGAGGATGCAACTATTCCTTTCTGGAATAGCTATAATGTCATCCAGAGCTACAAATTTCATTCAAGTCGTGTACAAATCATGTAGTATGTAAGAACTCTCATCTAAAGCCATGTGTAATCATGTACGTGAAGCTGAATTAATTCCAAGCTACAGTCAAGTTATTAGAATTTATGTACGTACATGTATTATCCGAGATTCAAATGTATTTGTTTTCCACTGCCACTTTTTTAAATTATAATCGGCAAAAAGCGTAACAAAATGTCTGATAGTTTCATATGTGAGCCAGATATCTCTAACATTTTTATGACTTTCAGTATTCAAATTGAAAAGAAGCTCTCAAATCTCAATAACTCGGCTCTTATAACGCTATTAATTCAAACCTCCACAGGATACATAGCAGATAACAGCTCTCTGCCTCTGCCAATTAATTTTGTCAAGAGTACATCACTCTTAATTCGAACAAGGAAATTTTAATGAGAAAAGTCAATAATAAAATTATAAACATGCTTTAAAAAAAGTGATTTCCTAATTTCTCAGTTTGTAAATCTCAATACTTTCAGAGAAGAGACAGTCAACAGTTAAAAGATACATGGAGCTTTCTTTTCATTAAGCGTGATATACGCATCATGTGATATATAAATTTTTGTGGCTGTCATGTTCCACGTACATGTGAATCATAACATGAAATGACATACTTTTGAAGACAGCAGTCCGTGTACAAAGCATTCAATGACATTCCCATGTTTGTACACATTCTCAAGATATGTCCAATGTTTTCATACATATGAACTCGTGCCCCTATAAACATTGCACACACAGTGTCTGTAACTAATACTTGATAAAAGTCCCAGTTCAAACCCATACTCAAGTTGAAATTTTACAGAGATTCAAAGATAAACTGAAAGTATCTATTAATTTACTGTTTTACTCTACAGAGTAAACAACACGAACTTCATTGGGATCAAAAGTAAACAAAAATAAATAAATGTCTCAATATTACCATGCATGGACTATTACTTAATGTTAATGAAGATATTAATTCGTTCAAGAGTATAACATCAGATATGGTCACAATAAAAATAATAAATATGTAACTGAATTGGAACAAATCACCATTTCTACATTCACGAATACATCCCTACATTTCATAATCAACCATAAGGGATGAAGCTAAGTCTGTAATTTGAAGCTGAGAAAAAGACCTTCCCTAAAGTCTCTCCCTCCAACGAGTAAGGTTATCGAAGAAAGACAATCCTATACATACTTAAAAACAAAGGAACAACTTGGTCAGCAGTACATATTTATCAGCATGACAAATTGTAAAAGAAATTCTGAAATGACTTGTAAAGAAAGAAATACATACTTACATAGGGTGTTCTCAGTGAGAACTTCTCACAAATATACACATGTACGTGCATACGTGGGGAGAAAAGTCACGCAGACGAGACTTGAAGATCCTAATTGTGTACCCAGATATGCTTGAGTATAGATATACATTCAGATACAAGTTACAAATAAACGAAGAACATCAACAACGAAGCTAAAAATTGGTAGTCATTTGCTGTGTTCCTAATTTAAAAATAGGTGCACCAGTCAGCGAGCCACCCGCACATTTGACTCCGTGTGTTTGCAAACGCAATGTACTGCAATACCGAATTGACATATGAGGCCTAATGCCAAATACTGTATACGATTCTATTTGATTTCATTATATTTAGCACTTCCATTCTGGTTTCTTTCTTCGTTTTTTTAAATTTCAATAAATAGAATTTTTGTTTGTTTGCAATCGACATGCAATTATTACAAATTGAGATTTTCCAATACGTAAATAATAAATGTATACAGAAATGTATTGAAAAAAATAATGGTTGATATTATGTATGCATGATGCATTCGTGCCAGTACCTATATATGAATTAAATTTTAACCTGTCCACATTTGCTTTATTCTGTATTTTAATCCAGATATTTTTTCCAAACTGCTTATTTGATGAGCAGAAATACATCACTTCCGGTTTTGCAAATAAAAAAAATAGTAATATTCTCAGTGGGACACTTTAATTTATTTCTATTTCAAGAAGAGGTTGTTTGGATAAACTCGCAAGTTGAAACCAAATCGTACTGCAAACACACACATTTTGGCACAGGAAGAATCATGAAATGAAATAAGCACACCAAAAAAAACTCTCAAACCTACATGCATACTCGAATGCTATTAAGTACCTATATTACCAAACACAAAACCATTATATTTTACATGCATGTAGATATGAGAGAGACTTTGACGGAGACTGCAGTACTACGAATTTTAGACAAGTAAAAGAAAGAAAACCTACGCCCTACGCCCATCTAAACCATAGTAATGTAATCTTCAAATTTTTTCAAATGCACAATGTACGAAGAAGGGCTACTATAAACAATGTATTATTTACATATACCATAATAATATAAACTATATACACATACAATTATTACATACTCTAACCCTTTCGTATGACTCAAGCCCTCATACAATGTAGGAACGGAACATGGTAAGAGCAAGTCCGTGTGCATACATAATATATACCCATCTTGGAACAACTATTGTAGTATCATGTATTACTTATGACATCTTCCCGAGACTTGATACCTCCAAGTATGCGTAAGTACTTGTATTTATACTCCTTCCCCTTTGCTTGTTTGACATACCTAGTATTACGTAGTCAGAATATTATGCATAGTGAGCATCCTATCTTGTATACGACTATAGCATGAATCCCAGAAGTATACCTATATGTAGAAAGTGCAAAACTATACTATACAGATATACACAAACGTGTGAACAATTAATGAGTTAAATCGTGTCTCCCACTAAAAAATTGTAGTCAAATTAAGTGTACAAGTACAATTTTTTCACTAAGCCATCCATAGACTCATTATACAAATAAAAATGTTAATGGCTTATTTACTAAAAGCTGAATTCGGACACAGATGTGGGCGAGTCTGTGGCACACACACACACACACAAAAGAAATTGCTCAGTTATAAGATACTTTTGAAATTTGTGCATGAAATGGCAATGGCCCATCATCATAATACACAATAATAATCAGTATTGTGTTTACATGTGATAAAAAAACTTGTCAATGTCAAAGAATGTACATTGTGTATGGTACAATTGGAGTTTGAACAACATAGTACAACAGTAGTATAGTATAGTAGTAATAATAATGATCATAACTTTTAATATCCAAAAGATCAAATGAGAGGTGAGCTAATCTAATGCTAACGAAATGATTTAATCACAATAAGTAATGATAATGATGATACAAGTATTTTTACATTTCTTGGAGCCACTGTTTAATGGAGACATGTCCACATTATGTTTGTTAACAGCATGAAAAAGTGGTCAATTATAACGACACTTTGTTAATTACTTATTATGCAATATATATACACACTACACACGGGTGAAATAGATGTTTATCTGATAGGAAATTCTCAGTTTTGTTAGAGTTGGAATTCCTTTAGCTTGTTACTAACGGATGAATAAAATTGACAAATGGGAAATCGATAGAGAATCAAAAAGGAATTTTATCCTGCATGCACAGACCCACACCCATGATATTTAAATTCTCATCGAATCTCTGAAAAAATGAAAGCCTTTTCTAATTAAATAATGTCCAATGCTCGTTTCTGTGTTTTGACTATCTTTATGAACGACGAACAATCACCATTTATTTTATAAATAAAAAGGAAATAACCTAATAATAAATAGAATCCGGGAAGACGGTATTTAAAAGATGAAAAATACGATGAACATAGTTTTCAAAGAACCTTTTTTTTTGTATATGCTTCAGAAATTACGAAAGGAAATTGGACATTATGATTGTACATATACATATAATTTAATAGTATTTAAATTTTAAACTAAAAGTAGAATAAATTTCAACTAAGTTAGTAACGAACCGATTTCGATGCATACTTTGTATGTTCTTCGATGTGGCACTCAATTAGTAGTAGTATGTACCAAAATACCGAATGTTGAATTCACATGGATTGTAAATTTATATACATGTAAGTATATAGTATATATTATGAAGTGGCTTCAGAATCAAACGATAATTTGATTTCTTTAGATTTACATGTATGGAACACAAGTAAGCAGAAAATACTTTTAGTAATTCGTTGTTATTCACTTTGAGAGAGAAAGAGATTATACCCGGACAAAAAAGTGAAGATGTAACAGTGATTAGATTTGTCACTTTGAACTGATTAAATTGAACAGAGAGAGATATAGAAAAACAAAATAACTTATAAATAATAATAATAATAATGAGATATAGATAGAAACTAGCAAGTTTTGTTGTTGGTAGATTTTTGAATTGTAAAATAGCTGGAAATCCACTACTACTATATTCTAGTAGTATAGTAAAAAGACGAGGAGAGAACAGAGAAATCGATATACTAGAACACCATCATCAACAGAGAACTTTTTGAGCAAAGAGAGAGAACCCGAAGATCTTCACGCGCAGCAGCTTCCTCCCACACTTGACTTAACGTAATATATTATTACAAACTTTTTTGACTCATCTCCCTCTCACTTTCAATCTCGTATTTTCCTTTTCGTTAGTCTTTCTTAATGGTATTTTAATACTAATTACACAACAATAACAAGAATATACCACCAGTCAATGCTCAGATTGCATCTAGTAAATAATTTCTCGTACATTTCAATGTCATGTCAAATACAAAATATACACTGCAATACCGGAATACTTTTACTATAAAATATGTACCATCTACTATGTTTCATAAACAATGATAATAATGAATGAAATGGAAAATATATTGATTTGACCATTTGAAACTCAAATAGCTTAATAAACAATAGAAGAATATCGGTAATGTTTACTTACCAAGATTTCCTCATGGATTTTTACACACACAGTCCTATAGTTTAGTTAATAATGGTAAGTAGATAGATGAAGAAATGTGATTCACACCCACACAAACTTGATTAAATCATAACATTTGATTCGATTATTTAGTAAGTACATACAAAATAATAATAATTAATTCTTCGTCCTCTGTAATTTACACTCCTGCTACTCTTTTGACTTTTTTTTCCGACTCCGTAGAATAGATAAATAGGAAATGAAACAAAACACTACAAATACTGTCTGCAAAAATTATATCGTCGAGTGTTGTTTATGAATCACTTTACATTGTGAAAACAAATGACCGTATCAATGAAATTAACTCGAATTAATTCAGGTTTAATTAATTACTAACTTTAACTTTTTAAAAGTTGGGTGTGAAAAATACAGAGTCGATTTAAGTATGTATACAAAAGGGAGGTACTAAAATCTGCCCACTCCTCACGTGACTCACCGTTCAAAGCTCTAAAATTTAAATGAATAAAATCACGTGGTCCAATCGACCGTTTTTTTAAATGCATGCATACAAGAAAAAAATGAAAAACAACGATTTTAATCAGTTTCATTTAAACTCACAAAGTATGTATTCAGTGATTTGTTTGAGTCGCCAGTACCGATTTGACATCAATTTGTTTGTAATTTCCATTCTGAAGAATGCGAGCTGTGCTTATGAAATAACGGTAAAATAGAATGCTTGAATTGCCAATACTATAAAACTAGATATACGATATACATATCGTCTGTTAAGTTCAAAAAAGGTCGATAATCGTTTGGTCCCTGACGCAACATATGCGTATGTACACAATGTGTATTCACCCTCTGGGGCCAAATGATTATCGTCCTTTTTTGAACTTAACAGACGATATCTAACTAAATATTTATGAATTAAATAACTCATTTAAATACATATTTACTGAAAATTGTACGTTACAGCTTGTAACATTTCTGACGGAATTAAAATATGAAAGGCTAACATACATTTTCTGAAGAAAAACAATCATCATATTTCTAATTTAACTAATGATATGTCCATGACAAGTTGATTTTGCAGCTTTGGAATTGGAAAAATATATGGATTGGAATTTTTATTTCCTTCCAGATTTTTTCATTGTACTTATTAAACATAAATACATACTTAGATACTTTCAAATAATTGAATCAGGATGGAACATCATATATACAGTATTTTTTATTCGAATCTCTTTATTGGGTTAGTATGTGTTCACATGTGTTTGAATGTTTTCGTTGTCAAGTTAAAGGGGAATCAGGAATTTTTACAAAAACTTTTGGGGCACATAAAAGAAAAAGTTTAGTAGTTTTGATATGAGATTTAGATTTGAAATGGACTATGCATGTACTAATGCCCGGTTTGTACGGATATATCCGTATTTTGACGACGAAGGGTGGTACAGTACCGTACAGTACAGTACCTAGGTACATATGTGGGTGGGATTTTGTTTTGGTTAGGTTACTCGAAAAAGTAACAACTTTTTCCAAGTTGTAATTTGTACATGTATGTGAATGAGAGAGAGTTCCTCTCTTTCTTGTTCTCTCTCTCTCTCTTTCTTTCTCTCTTTCGCTTGCTCGCTCTCTAATACAGCCGCGACTTTCATCCATAATGTTTTCTAGATGAATAACACATAACACAAAAGGTCACTTAGATTTTGTCTGAGTAAAAGTTTTTCTTCTCTCTCTCTCTCTACTATACTCTTTCGGAAGCATTGAGGGAGAACTTTTTCCATACTTTTACAGATTGATGGGGCTCGGAATGAACCCTGAATCAGATTTATAGAATGTACCTACCTATACATAATGTGTTTCTCTAGAAAATCTCTCTTTCTCTCTGAAAGTTTTATACTTTAGCTGGACGGGGGGGTTGAGGTACATATGTCGGAGAGACAGACAGAGAGAGGGGGGAGGCGAGAGGGGGGATAGAGTTTTCATGTCCAACGAAGCTGACTTTGCGACCGAAACTCACAGGCTGGGTGGATCTCATGGGGAGTGGCTTTACATTCAACGTCCAGGCAGAGTTTCCAATACATTTATCATGATTCTGACTCACCACCCGAATACGCTGTCTGTGAGTCTCTCTCTCTGTCACCTCGCCCGTGAAAGTCTTAGGCCAAGCCGATTTTTTACTTATGAAGTTGCGCACCTCCGTCTTTCAAGATTGAAGGAGGAAATCAGAAATTCGGGTAAACCTCTTTGCCGTCGACTCAACTCCTCCCTACATATCATTGGAAGATCCGTTTCGATTCGACTTTCCCTTTTTCATCAAATAAAAAAAACAGCCAGGCAGGCAGGTATAGGTAGGTAGACTAAAAGCCAAATCTGAAAGAGTAAAAAAAAATAGAGAAAAAGGGAGACAAGCTATATGGCATCTTCTAGATCTTGACTAATAAAAATGTGAAAGGCAAAAGGCCAAAAATGGATAGAAAAAACTTTATAATGGCTTTCGATCCATGAAAGTATACATAGAACAGTTATAGAATATATAAAACGAAAATACGGATACTATTACAAATTCCGGTCATAAAACATGTTTTGAATCCTTCCGTATCCACATTCACGAGAAATTATATGTATGTGCTGAATGAATAATTTCAAAATAATAATCAATCATTTCTACCTTGTGGAAAAGTTATATTGTGCATACCTACCTAGGTATGCACATTCACAGTAAAAAAAGTAGTCAAGCAATGGTGGAAATTCATATTAAAATATTTCAGTTTACCATGAAGTTTTTTTTTCTTCTTGCTATGAAATTGAAAGTCCTCATAAAATTGAGTCGTCTCTAAATTTATTTTTTCACGTAGTTTCGCAACTCCAAATCCGATTATTTAATCAGCTAAAAGTTTTATTTAGTGTTGAAAAAAGTAAGATTTTGTTAAAATAACTAATAAAAAAAGGGGGGACGAAAAGAGAGAATTGAATAGAATTTTCCTAATAGTTTTTGATATTATTGTTGAAATACTGATAAAGTTTGGAAATATTGTCCTTATTGTTGTTTGACGTAAATCATCATATATAGTCAACTAAATGTAATGCATTTAGCATTAGAAAAAATGATAAAACATTTTCTAAGATGTTTTTCTTATTCATGGACGAGTCCATGTGGTGTACACGCACTCTACTCTACAGTTTGCTTTTGATTTTGTATAACTTGCAGAGGACAAAACAAAAATACATTTAGTATAAAAATATGAGTGCGAGAAAACGGTCTGGATTCATAGGAGATGGTTGAATGTTGAGAGAAAAGAAAGTTTTCTCATATTGTGTACATTGAGAGAGGACATATCTTTCTGGGTGGTGAGTGGTGATGACAAAGGAAAGTATTTAATGTCTATACATGTGGAGGAGCATTATATAGTGAGTAGTTGGGATAAATCGGAGAGATAGCGACAAAGCTCATTCGCTTGGGACCAATTCAATTAATTTATCTGCCAAACGACAATCATAACAAATAGACGATTAGAATTTAATGTTCATTCCTTCTCTCTTTCTCTCTTTCACTCTCTCTCTCTCTCTTTTGGTCGTTGACTCTACACTTCATTTCCCAATGACCACTTGTGAATTAATATTGCTCTCTCCACACTTGTAAATCATGTTGCTTTCTATATTTTTTATGCAATTCCTTTAGTGATTTTCTACACTTTGAATCTAAAATATTCTCTCTTTTTTTTTAAAAAAAAAAAAATTCCTTCTGGTTGGATTGGATTGAAATATATCAGTATAGAGAGAATTTCTTTGCATTTCGTCTAGAAAATAAATTTATCATATAGCAATTGTATTTTTATTCATCTCCTTTCCATACTTGGTACACCATTCTCGTTTCAAATAAATCGACAAATCATCCTACGCCAGACAGATTAATATCGTGTAAAAATAAGAGCAAGAGCAAACCCGAGTGAAACAGAGTTCATTTTATAACGATAAAATACATGTAAAATACAAAAGTTCTGTAAAATGCTGTCACATCAGTTATTTTTCTGCATGAAATTATTGGAATAATCTGGAAATACAGTATTCACAGACCGTGTGCATTGATATTTTGGGTAGAATTTATTCAACTTGGATAGAAAGAAGAAAATTTAAAATGTTCCTAATAGACTGATAATTTTTGAAGATGATGCAGGCAGGCAGCAGAGTAAAGAGTACGTATTTACGCATATTCAAAGCACACAAAAAAACACATTTCATGTTCTTTTTCTCCTTCTAAAGGTTTTTAATGGTTCATAAATTCAAAATGATGAATAAATTGACAACATTTAATGTAGTCCGTCTTCCAAATACAATGCAATAAATCCCCCGAAAAAAATGTTCAAAGAGGGGTGAGAAAGAGGAAGAAAAAAAGAAAGGATCGGGAGAAAACATGAAAATTTTGAAATGGTAAATCAGAGAATAATAAAAAAATATTTCCGTGAGCGCTTAAAAACTTTGTTAAACCGGATAAGTGGAAGAATATATGCTTCTCAAAAAAAAGTGTAATACACCAAGAGAAAGAAAGAAAGAGAGAGAGACAGAAAGAACTGTAAAATTTATGCTCCTACGAAGAATCGTCATGAGGGAAAGAAGAGAGAAGTGAGAGAGAGAAAGAAAAAAGTCGTAAAGCTTAAAGAGAAAACTTGCTGTGGAAAAGCTGAAGTGAACCAGCAGTAAAATCCTTGGAAATATTCTCTCTCTATTCGAATATTATTTTCCTCACTTTTAGACTAGTAGTTTGAGTACAAGTAAAAGTAGGAAGATCAAAAAAAATTCCATAGGATAGGCTAAGCAGTTTGAGAAACACGTTTCATTGTTGCAGATACTCGATTGTAAAGCCGCAGCGGAGTTCCGTTATGAATATCATAATAACATGTACATAATCATATTATTACGATAGTACGTAATAACACAAAGTCATGTACATAGTCAATCATAAATCTCAATTCATGGGTGATAATCACATAAAGCGAGCAAGAGACTTTACTACTCTAAATTTGTTACTCTAGAACTGTGGACTCTCTCTTGTACTCGGGATAACTAAGAGTCACTGAGAGAAAATGCTCAAATCCAAACTTGAAACTGCTTTTATCGTTGCTCCCAAAAACAGTAGTAGTGAACTCGTCTACTCGTAATACGCTCAACAACTCCAACTCTCTCTCTCCCTCCATTTGAGGACAAAATATCCTCCAACTATTCTATATAACTAATGTCACTAATAAAGTAACAGACGGACATATTACCCGTCTCAACTTCTACATCTTTCTAGTACTTTCCTTATTCAAATCCAAATCTGAATCCAACTTGGATACATATGAAGACACACATTATACATGTAGTTGTTCAGTCATTTGAAAATGCTAGCGTGGACTCGAGAGTCGTCATCAAAAAAATAGTACAGTTTATAGTCTTTTGTCCCTTGTCGTCGCAATTCAGACAGTATATTCTACAGTACATACCTAGATAAAATAATACCACGACAAACGACAATACTTCCTATTACTATTTGTTCATTACACGGAACAACAATGTTTTGGCAAATATCTGTGTACATAATATACTTTTTTCGACTTCCAATACAATAGAGT
This sequence comes from Gisinianus flammeolus, assembly GCA_034699125.1. Taxonomy (NCBI): domain Eukaryota; kingdom Metazoa; phylum Arthropoda; class Collembola; order Symphypleona; family Katiannidae; genus Gisinianus; species Gisinianus flammeolus. The sequence continues at coordinate 30,309 of JAIUND010000219.1, read as the reverse complement.
CTATTGAATAGACTGTACAAGTTTGTTGAGCTATACCATAAATAAAAATACTCACTATATATGGTTGTAATGTTTCATTTATTCCTATGATTGTTGGTTTGGCCACAAAATTGGGAAAATGGGGAAAGTGTACAGAGTATAGTAATACGTATACAGTGAGAGTACAGTAGGCCTGAGTAGGCGCAAAAAAAGGAGAGAAAGGAAAAGAAAGAAATGACAAGAGTCTAAGAAGTAGTATAGAAAAACAAATTGGAGAAAGGGAAATCCCAACATGAGCCGACAAAATACTCGAAAATCTTTTGTGACCACGTAGAAAGTGTTTCGTTGAAAGAATGAGGGCGGTGTCACTTTTTCCAGGATGAAGATGAAGACAGCGAGAGAGAGAGAGAGAGAGAAAAATATAGAGAGAGAAAAGTAAGGGAAATTGTTCAGGGCTGATACTCATGGATTTTTTTTGTGGACTCTGTCTACATACCTATAGATATGTACAATATGCGATATAGCATAGATATGCAGGGATTTATATTATTTTTGGGAGAAGGAAAACAGAGAAAATAGAGAGAGAGAAAAGACAAGAGACAAGAGAAAAAGGGAAAAAGGAAAAAGGAAAAAAAGGACATGGATTTCTTATAGTCTTGTGTGGTTCACTATTCACCAGATTTTATTTTACTCGACAATCCCGACACGCCAGAGAGAGAGAGAGAGAGAGTTTTACTAGAAGGGATGAAAAAGGGACAGGAGGAAGACGCCGACAAGCCAACAGATCGAGGGAAGAATTGCTTCCTCACATCCGGAAACGAGCGACAAACATGGCGCTCTACCCTTCCCCATCCCATTCCATTCCGCACATACAGATACCTACCCTGTTTTCACTCTGCGGGCGCACACACACAGTACACGTACATACACACACGCAAAGCATAAAATCATACCCTTCTATCTCTCTCTTCTGAGACTCTTTTGGGCATCCAAACTGATTCAAATGACAGCACTCAATAATACAGTTCGATTCTGTATGATATATATGTATATATATATATTGTATAGGCCTTGGGTGAAAAGGCATTTCATTTGGGATTACTCATCAACTCATCATTATTATGACTTGTATTCATCCAGTAAGCAATTCTTAACTGCAAGTTTTCTAATCATTTCATTTTCTATTTGCTTTTTTTAAAAAAAAATTGAAGTATTATTTGTAATAATGAGGGAAAATGAGGATTTCTGCACTGTCTTAATTTGGTTACTCCTCTTTCTTTTTTTAGAATACAGTAACTTTGTCGCATGGCCATAACCATGAACGTGTGTATAGTTATAGTGAGAGCGTATCGAAAATGAAATTTAAAAGAATACAATGGAAACTCCAAATATTTTCCATCTTACTGATGTTCCCGATATGCATTTTTGGACAGTAGACAAGAGAATGCATATCTGTAGAAAACTATCCAAATGGCTGACCCAATCCAATCCATCCGATCAAATCTATTCATACATATCGTAAGTATGTGTACATTTGTATTTGTATCGTTGACCCCTCACAGATTTTCAGACTGCTCGGCATGGAGCATTATTCATATTATTATCTCTGTTTATATTGCAGTGCTATCACATGTCTCCTCTATCTTCATCTCATCATTTGTGTCCGGATCTGATTCACTGCGAGAGGAATATACTCTAGCTCAGCCGACCCTCTTCCATGATAATTTATTTTATTCTCCTTCAGTTCCGTTTCTGTAATGCTCTCTCTCTCTCTCTCTCTCTCTCTCTCTCTCAACTGCCTTTCACTCGATCTCTGTATATTTACGTTCGGCCCATTTACTACCCACTACCGACTGTCATTGATTCTCCCCCGAATTTCCGTATATTTTTCCAAGCAGGCAAAATGTTCTACAATGATAATTATAATAATAATTGTCTCCCCTATATATTGTAATATATGTAAACGGTGTTCTGTGATTAACTGCTGACTGTTATGAGGATTTGAGCAATTTGCTCATCTTCCATGCAATTCAAATCTCTCTATAAATATTATGTACTGTATTTTATAAACGCTTATTCTCCCACTATTTTAATGTGATTAGCAAATCCTTGTACTTATAGTCAAATATCCTGGAACCATTTCATGCACGAGTTTAGTGTGCTCATGCTCAAATCTGTGAGTTGTCGACAAATTTCCATCGTTCTCCGAGGAAGCAGGAAAGTCGTACATACGAGTTTCATTTTTTGTGCAGAAATTGGGCTGAAAGTGAGGCCGTAATGTTGGTTTCCAAATGATGAATACATTTGCTTTAAATAATGGATGAAAATAGATTGGAAATGAGACGACTACAATTTTACAGTTTTGCTGCTATGTAGTGTAATTTATTTTCATTTTCCTCTTCAATCATACAATATTAAAATGTATGTGTATAATTTTCAATACGAGCCCATTCTCCATATAAATGGTGAAATGTTTCTCCGTATTCCTTCGCTGGATAAGCCTTTGTATTCCTATTTTAGAACATTTGTGAAAAGAAATAGCTTTAATTTAGATTTGAATTTAGTTGGAAGTGCAAATTCTCCAAAGTTGAAGATCATCTCCTTGTTTACAGACAGCCGTTTTGACAGCCGAGTTGAGCCCTCGAGAATTAGCTTTTAAACAGTACCCTGTGGATTTTTGAATGACTTGATATTTGTTTCCTTTCCCGGCCTGAAGTATCATCCATGTCTGATCATTACTTTTTGGCGTACAGAAACTGGATACTAATTTTCCATCAGACATTGCAAAACACAGGTCATCCCTGGATGGTTTCAAAATGCTCCCTCCATTCCCATTTTTAACCGAAAAAAGCTGATCGTCTGAACCTCTTCTGGAGCTATACAAACAATAATTATTATTAACAAAATATTTTACAAATGAATTGCAAATAATTTAGTGCTTCCTCCTACTACAATAAGTAATTTACTAATTGTATTATCCAAGTCCAACTTACTTCCATTGGCAAGTGTCCAGAGCAACGGGAATCTTGTAGTTGGCACCGAATCTTTGTAATTTCATACAGTTCCCTGTCCCGAAATTTTCTAGATAATTGACGCCTTGTAATACTGGTCCACTCGGACCATTGAACTGACATGTATTTTGAGAAACTATTGGATAAATACAAATTGTACACAGAACAAACACAAAATTTTGGAGACTCATTTTCGTTTTTCTCTCAGCACACACAGTTTTTCTCAAATATACGTATTTATATATATGTTTTTGGACTGGAGTCTGAATTCTCAATTCTCAAATCCGAGCTCGACTGTAATGATAAGATTTTCGGACGTTTCTCTTATCCTTTTATATCAGAGACTGAAACTAAAAGTTTACACAAAGTTTGACGTCACACACTTAACTTGGGTGCTAAATTGATTCACAGAAAAGCGACAAAGTCAATAAGTGACCTTCAGTCAAGTGTTTACTTTTAAAATCTTGAACTCAACTTTTCTATAGTTAGTAAATACTCAGTCTTATTTTGACTCTACGTCAAGTAAATAGTATTTACTAAATACTCATAGGGAAAGGCTCCAGGCATCATACTCATTTTGAAGCTATCCATTCAAAATGTGTAATTTGAGTCATCCTTTTTACAATTAAAAGTGACAAACATTATTTTTCTAAGGGGGATGTTGTGGGAATTGGGAATCGATAAATCATATCATATGGATTTTTTAAACTCAAAAAGCACACAATGTCTGGCTTATTCTGAGACTCAGAATCTGAGTAGACAAATTAATGGAAATTCCAAATGTAACGCGCATTACATAATATTTGTGTAATATTTTTGATTTATAAAAAAATGCTTATTAAAGTATTTAAATATAAATCTATATGAACGAGTATAAGAACTGCAATAGAGCATAAAAATCCTTTCGTATATATAATGAATGAACATGTCTTATTTTCACTGTTTTCTCTCCTTTCTTTCGTGAGGATAAGAAAACTAGGAAGTATATCCGGTTCAGAGGTTTTTGTTCCCCAAATTATTTGCAATAGTGCTGATATCTAGTGCTCATCCTGGGAAATCCAATAATATCGTCTTCAAAGAAGCCTTTGTCGCCTTCTTTTTGGTAATGGAAAGGCACTGAAGCATATGAGTCTATACGGATGTAATTCAAAGAGTCAGTAGTGCATTAAATTCTACATCTAGGCTCTTTTTTGTCTCCACGGAGAACTGTGATGATGACTTGAGACTAAACTCAGACTACAATGATTATTATTGTTATTGTGATGTAGCCTTGGATGGTTGCTGGCTATTCGCTATTTCTTCCCTTTTTCATCATCAAGCAGAGCAAGTGTAGATGTTGTGTGTGTGTACAAGTTGAAAATTGGCGATTGAGTGTGTACGTGAAAATTTTAAAATTATCTACTTATGTACACACGTACACAAATATCTACGTTTTACCTTAGCTTTGGTCATATTGTTACTACTCGTTTCTCCTCTGTAAGCAAAGGATGCGAAAATAGAAAATAAACGTAAAAATGCATTCATACATATTCTGTACATAGCAAAGAGCAGAGAGATTACACAAGCAAAAAGAAAAAGAAAACGAGAATTGTCTACTTTTTAAAATCATATGCATCAAAGGTCTTGATTTCAAACTTCATATATTCTGTCCACTTTTCACGTCATGAGTCAAAACAATTGTATTGAAAGTTACTGTAAGTACACGTTTAGTTTTTTTTCTCGTTTTTCAAATTCAATTTGGATGAAGAGACCAACTCGTTAAACTAACATTACTCATCAAGAGAATTGTAACTACCATGTAATATGACAAAAAAACAAGGGTTTTCATGGGTTTTATGTATGGATAGTCAAAAATGACATTACAGATATATGTATTATGCATGAGGCGAGTGTGTGTATGTATATACATATGAAGGAAATCATATTTATTGTGTAAAGAAAAAATTAGAATTAGTTAGAGGTTCTTCAACATTGTAGGATGCAATTTGAAAGGTGTTTACTTTCAATTGATATAGTAAATGATGCAAGAGGAAATGCATAACTATTAGGAACTTCCATACATACCAAAAAGGATTCCTCTATTGCAATGAAGAAACATTAAAATATGTATACAACTCAACTACATATACGTACACGTTAATGTGTGCATCGTGTAGGCAGATATAGGTAATTTCAGTGCACTCTGTTTTTAGCATTTTTTTACCTATTGTGTGTGTGTGCATCTTGAGGACGGAGGAATAATACGTTCTATCAGTTCTATGGAATGTTACTTATTATTTTTTATTATTCATTCATAGATCATGTACAGACTAATAATACATACTAATATTCTATACCAATGTGATCTATGCAAATTCTAAAGAAATGGAAGATTTCAACATAAAACTAATCACAAGAAGAGTCGTCACCCAACACCAACACCTCACATCGAACATGGACACAATTGACTTTTTTTTTACTTAATTTACCCTTTCACATTGACTGGGTGCTGTGTTGTACTCTGCACGTTGTTGCCGTCATCTGTAAATGAGTAAAGGAATAAAGAACTAGAACTATATACCTTGTGATGCTTAATAGTAGGTAGTGAAGAGGAAATAAGTCTACCTTCGGATACATATTCATTTTTTATATCAAGTTTATTCGTTCCCATTTACTTAACTTACACATACCGGCGGCCTATGTATTTATGTGTACGCGTTTTTGTGAACAAAATCTACAAAGACCATCTCATCATTGAAAATGATTATCAATTCATTATGTGCATTGCTGAATTTAATTCCGTTCTCCGTCACTCGTCAAACACACGTAGACATATTTTGTGCATGTATTTTAACACACATAGGGGTGGACTTTACAGAGTGGGAAATGCTTTTATGTATATACGGCAAGTGTTCACCACTCACGTCGTGCCAATATGTCATGCAAACTGATGATGCAATGTTATATATTATACGTAATTACTTCGTACCTATAGATTAATTTTTGGAATCCTTTCTTTTTTCCCTTCAAATCCCTCGTGGCTTATCACCATGAATTATGCTTTAAATCCTGTCTAAGTACGTAAAATGTGGAATGAGCGTGTAGAAAGATAAAGCCGACTACCTAAAAAAGGATCTACACTACACATATAAACGATGCACACATGTTTTCTGTGGTGGTTCGTTTTCTTCTAAAAAAATGTTGTTTATTGTTTTGAAATCAACGGCATTTTTTTATGTATGATTATTTTAATCACCGTCTTATTTATAATTATGATTGAAATAGCGTATTTGTCACTGTCAAGCTTACGGAGAGTTAAACAGTTGTGACAATATATATACCTATATATACCTATATATACTCTTCAAGTTTCAGCAGTTGTACATAAACAACACGGGAGAAATCCATCACTATTAAAGTTGTTTGCGCATTGTACATATACTCCTATATGAAAGAAGTGTTGATTTCATATTGAAGGTATTCAAACCATAAAACCTATACGGTCACAGTTCAATGTTAAAATACCATTAGCTCAAACTGATCGTGAATAAAAATATACATATATATGTATGAGAGAGTGTATAGTATATGTACTTATACTTGTGCCTGCATCAGAAAAAGCAACGAGTTTTAGTTGACATAATATATGTATAGGTAACTATAAGAATGAATCGGGAAAAAATATTGAATAATATTATTATTGAGTTGTTTTGTCCGTTTCCGTGTTACGTTACTTTTGTATACATATGACATAAGTACTAGAAAACCTGAATGCTTACAGAATATGCATATATTTACCATATACTTTCTGACAATTGAAAAACATGTGTGCTTGTGCGAGTCTAACGTTGACCCATAAATATATACCACATTCATTCATGTAACATGAATCATGTTCACTCTGTACTTATTGCTTACAATTATACTTCATCGAATAAATCGAAATCAAATTTACATTAACGATAGTAAATGTCTACCTCTACACTCTGACTCTATATACCTATATATATACCTACAGTGCAAAATTGAAATTGAATATCCAGGGGTATATGTATAAATGGAGATTGAGAATTGAGTCTCTCAAGTCTCAATTTGAGACTACAATTGTTGGAAAATGTTTAAAATACAGATAAAATATGGTGAAGGTTCAATGAATAGTATTTTATTCCTTCACAATAAATTAGATTTTAAAATATAGAGAATGCTTTTCACTACTATACGTGTGTGTACATAGTGTTTGAGCACATACCAAAAAGCCTGAATGTATGTACCTCTCATCTCTCTCACTCACATCTCTCTCTCTCATCTCTCTCACTCACATCTCTCTCTCTCATCTCTCTCTCTCTCTCTCTCATCTCTCTCTCTCTCATCTCTATCTATTAATAAGAAGAAATCTGCTGCTCATGCTGGTACTTGTACTACGACGAGTATTAACTCGTAGTACCTGTTCATGTATGTAAAGAGAGATTCACCTGCTTTCAATTGCTGCAGACTGTAGAAGTGTGTACTGTAGATATTAAATATAGTGAAAAAAATGTAATAGCTGACGTGTAGGCTGGCCATCATGTCAAAAAAATGTATCACAACCTCAATGTGTGTATATGATTCAATTCAATACTTACAATTATATTTATACCATATTTAAAATACGCTTTTGCTTTGGAAAAGTGACAATTACTTTTAATGTACTTACTTCAGCACTGTACTTAAATACTTACTTTATTAGGATTTACTTACTGTAAGTAAATAGACAAAGGAATTTTTTGAAGGAAAGACGAGAATTTCCTGAGCATTTTTGGGTTGTAATTTTCTTTAGACTGTGCGGTGGGTTGCGACTTCACATCTCGTGTAGAAAATATTACATTCTTGGTGAAAAAATTCATATCGTATATACTTTTAGTTAATAAATATTGTTACATAATTATAATTAAAGCACAGTGTGTATGTGTGTGGGAAGAGGTTTGTTTTATTTTTTTAAATAGCAAAGGATTTGCTGCAAATCTTTCTCGAAAAAAGGAGTTAAAAAATATATTATACATATTGTTTAACAAGTTTTTTAATTTACCGTTCTCTCTATAAACAAATATTTGGTTTCTGGCTTCAGTATTGGTTTAATTATTCACGGTTATTGGCATCGGTAGTTCGGTAGAAATAAAAGTGGACAATCAAGCACAACAGATTTATAATTTATATGTATTTTGCCGACAATATTACATTAGTTTTCTGTTTCAAAATCCGGATTTAAAGTTTAATTGTGTGCCTGATCAATAGATAAATACGTTTTTAGAATACTATTTGTTGACTTTCAAATTTTAACTGTTTAACATTCCGACCAAGAGGATATACACATAGTCAATCACCGTGTTAATTTTATTGTTGAATCATTATTATTGCTGTTGTTGTTGTTTACAATGTAAAAGTATAAATATTATAAAATCTTGTAAAGGAAAGTATAAGTAGGTAAATGAAAGAATTCTAAACACACACAATTAATTCAACATCTCTTTGAATGTAAAATCAAAATCAAAAGAATTATCACCGACTAAATTAGCATATCTATATAAGTACAATATCAGTACATAAATAAGAAAGTAAGTACCAGGTATATAAATATGACATATTAAAAAGCTGTGATATTTGTCAAATTGTATATCAAAGGTATCATAAGTATTTCAAATTGATAGTTGCTTTACGCTTATATTTTGAATTACTTTTGTTTTTTTACAAATTGACAAATTGACATTTGACAAGGTAAAAAAATATATCAAATATATCAAATCCTATATAGTCATTCCATTTACATTTTGTAATTGCTGAAAATTTTGGTTGTGAAACTTTGTTTTGATATATTTAATCGTTGTATCTACATACATATATACATACAAAAAATTGTTTAGTACAAGACGAAAACTCTGTATTAACATCAGTTTGTTCAACTGTAATTTATTAAGAAAAAAGGTGTCAAGGAGTAAATTATTTTGCAAGACACTGGTTAACACTACTGATTGGATAGAAAATGAAACAACATCGGACGACATAAGTATATAAATATCTAATTTAGTTTAAATACACACATATATTATAATAGGTTAATTTAAAGAATGATTAAAGGAGAAAAGATTAAAGTATTTTATAGTCTATAGCTCTTCCAAAATATAGTATATACATGTTATATAAAATTGTAAAAATGAGAGTGAGAATGCAGACATGTAAAATTATATTAGTAACGTCATTAATTTGGTTCCTCATCGATGTGGTGCTCCTCATTTATTATACCGACTGTGGAGTCACCGGCTGTTCGGGATCAATTGACAGCAAGGGCCCATCAGCAGACTCATTAGTACATAGTAATAATAATGACAATCGTATTGAAACCGTTAATGGCCATCATGACGAAGATGAAGAGGAATCTAATAACCATGTAAGTTTGGAATTGATTCATCTATTTTATTGTTTCAAGTACAAATGACAAATATAATACGTGAATTCACAGGCGGATATGTAAACAAGCTATTTTTATTTTAAACACTTTGACAGGTCGACTTTTCCACGTATCCCAAAAATAAATTGCATTTATGGGACGAAGCACCCGTTGTCCAAGCAAATCATGGATCTCCTGGAGAAATGGGAAAGTCTGTTAAATTACCAGCAGCAGTTGAAAGGCTCGTTGTTGATAAGTTCAAAATTAATCAATTCAATGTTCTTGCCTCGGATGCTATGTCACTCAATAGATCATTACCTGATGTCCGACTTGCCGGGTAATTATTTAAATTGATTATTTAGCAAAATCAAATTAATAGTAGCTTAAATACCATCAGTATTATTAATTCAATTTATTCTTTAAATATAGTTGCAAGTCCAAGAGCTACCCAAAGTATCTTCCAGACACATCGATTATCATAGTTTTCCATAACGAAGCGTGGTCTACGCTTCTTAGAACCGGTAAATAAATATGTACAATTTGTTTTTATTGTGAGATTTACTATATGAAAGTGATTATTTAATAATGCGATTATGTGATGTATGTTTATACATTTTGTGAAATGTAGTGCACTCTGTTATTAACCGCTCACCACGCACTCTTTTAAAAGGTAAACTTAAACTTTTTATGTATTTGCTAGAGAGTGTGTTTCTGTTACGAAAATTCTGTATCTAAATTTTATGAGAATGATTTATAATTATTGTAATTATTGTTCAATTCTGTAGAGATTATCTTAGTCGATGATGCTTCCGAAAGAGACTTCTTGGGGAAACAATTAGAAGAATATATCGTACGTCTTCCCGTTTCTGTCAAACTTCTTAGAACTGGAAAAAGATCAGGCTTGATAAGGGCCAGATTGTTGGGTGCCAAACACGCGAAGGGCTCTGTACTGACGTTCTTGGACGCGCATTGCGAGTGCACAGGTCAGGTTCTTACTTTTTAACAGGCACAACTGTTGTGTGCAAATTATTAAAAGGAATGTTTAATGCAATGTGTATTTTGTATGCATACCATCTTTATTTCACAGAGGGGTGGCTGGAGCCTTTATTAGGTATTTGACCTGGAAATGTTTTCCGTATAATCTTTGACTTTGTTTTTGTACTCTATCAACAACTACATTTTGGTTTTCATGAATAAACAGGTGAAATTGCCCAAGATCGAAAATCAGTTGTGTGCCCCATTATCGACGTCATTTCTGATAGCAACTTTGAATACGTTACTGCCAGTGATTTAACATGGGGCGGGTTTAATTGGAAGCTAAATTTCCGATGGTATCGAGTTCCCCAGCGAGAAATGGAAAGGCGAAATGGCGACAGAACATTACCTTTACTAACTCCGACTATGGCTGGTGGACTATTTTCAATTGATAGAGACTATTTCTATGATTTGGGATCATACGATACTGGTACGAAATCGTTTTTAAATCCTGTCTGTACTTATTTCATGCTTATTGAGATATACACAATTTAGGTATTTTTGTTAAATGATATCTTGTTTTTTTTAAACTCAGGGATGGATATCTGGGGAGGAGAGAACCTTGAGATGAGCTTTCGGGTTTGTGCATTGAATTTATTTCTATTTTATTTTTTCGATAATTATTATATATATTATTTTTTTGTCATTACCCCTCATGAAGATTATCTATGGAAAACAGTAATATATTGTAAAACGTATACCGTTATGATAGACTTTGATTACGAGTAAGTAAGATTTAGGACAAAAGTATGTCAGTTCAGTTTAATATGTAGACAACTATTAGCTAAAGTTAACCCAACTTTTTATATAATTGTGATTAAGGAAAAGGAATAATTAGTTCCACCTAAAATGAAGGGCATTTCACATCAGGAACTGTGAATACGACATTACATTTACATGTATACACTATACAGGAACATGATCATTACATTTATACCAATACACATGTGTACATATTTTTTATTTGAATGTTATCACAATGAAAACAGGTATGGCAATGTGGTGGAGTGCTCAAAATCGCAACATGCTCTCATGTTGGTCATGTATTCAGAGACAAGAGCCCCTATACGTTTCCAGGTGGAGTTTCCAAAATTATACTACACAATACCGCTCGCGTTGCGTCGGTATGGCTCGATGATTGGAAACAGTTCTATTTTGAAATGAGTCCAGGTGACCTTTGATCCTATTTTTATTTGACACATGGTTATATTATATCCTTTAATCATCCACCATCATTCAAATTTCCTACAAATATTTCGTTTTGTCTATTGTTGTCGTCCCGACATTAAACTCAACTAATGCCTGGCTCATGCTCTTTTGCTTTTCAAATATACTAATTTTATGATCTTACGAAAAATCTAACAAACTTACTAATACTCGTAAGTTTTAATCGTATCTGTCTCGGGAATAACTGTACGTACTACTGAGCTTTCTTTGTTTGTGTTTGTATAATCATTTGTTTAATGATCCATAACTTGCGATTTATTATTAATAGAACTTTAGTTTACTTCAGTTGGTTTACATAATATACCTAATTACATTACAGTATTATGAGAGCAATCACTACAATCTCTGTAAAACAAGATTTTATTCATAATGACTTACAGTAAGTTTTTAACTTTTTATGTTTTGGTTCTATACAACAGTCTAACACAATTGACTTTTGAGGCACTGTTTTAGTATATATACCTGACATTAAATGTTGGTTTCGCTGCACAGTAAGTATACTACACTTACTCTTAACATAAAAAAGCCCTTTTTATATGTATAACTCAAACACTAACAATATCTAACATCAAATACGATAAATACATATTCAATCATACATAATATAATCATTATAATCTATATTAACAAACTATACATAAGAATCTATTAACACTATGGAGCTCTTCCTTGCTCTGTACATGTTCTGTTAGCTCCTACTTAATTACTTAATGATTACTTCTATTGAGTTGACTAAAAATGAACGTATCTTCTCCTATTTACAATTTTAAGCAGTACTTTAACAAGGAGTATTTAATTCTTTTTTTTATATAAGTAAATATTCAGTAGTAAAAAAGAAGAATCTCCATGCATGTCTTGAAATGAAATAAGTATATTAGATTTCCATCAAGTATATATGTATGTATAAAATTAAAAATTCCTCTGGATTCTGTCTGGGTAATCATAAATTTAGATTTGGATGTGTGGCGGTCAAGTAAAAATTTTACCGTGTTCTCGAGTCGGTCATGTTTTTCGGTTAGTATGATGTGTAATTATATTTTTTACAATTAAGTAATAGTACAGAAATTTAGACAAATTTTAACATGTACAACTTTAGACAAGCTCCAACATGCATAGCTTTAGACAAGAGATCAAACATGCATAGCTTTCCAAAATATGAACTAACCGTATGAATGTTTATGAAGGAAAACAACCCCGTATAGCTTTCCAGGAGGTACGAGTCGTATTGTTGACAAAAATAACGGAAGATTGGCAGCTGTTTGGCTAGATGCGTGGAAGTCGTTCTACTTCGCAATGTTTCCAGGTTAAATCTGGTTCTCGTGTTTACTTTGTCTCCTTTACACCGCACGGCACGGAAACTGACCTCTGACATTGAATTTACCTAATGGCATTATTTGTTTGATTGGTTTTTTTTATTCACCACCACCACCGTCTTGCACGTCACACAGTCTGGAGTTTGATTGAAACGGCCCTTCCCTCTTTGTTATTTTTGTTTTGTATTTTGAATGATGCATGTCCATATCAGCTTTTTGTGTTTGCTCTATCCTATATATTTGTAAATAATTTGCCTTTTGTTGTGTAGCAGCTATTCATGTGTACATATTAGAACAAGCATGCTTTGCAAGTCTTCAATGCATCTACACTTTAAATTCATTTACTCTCTTTTTTTTTTTGGATGAATTCGAATATAATTTGTGAAATGAATTATGCAATTTTTTTTATGACCAATTATGAATGCAATTGTCAAAACGAAACTAGCATGGTTTGAAGATTGTTTCTACTTTTGTCATTTTTTTCTTTGTAAATAATTTCTATACCTATATGAAATCTAAATTTTGTCGTATTCATTTTGGTCAGTCTCTTTTTAAACAGAGTTTTTTTTTTTGAAAAATGTCTGTTCTACTAACAGTTTGTTGTTTAAAGAATGGACCCGGTTTTGTATTGTGCTAAAGAATGTTGTAATGTTGAATTTTTAGGTGCTAGAACAGTCGATATTGGTGATGTAAGTGAACGTATGAAATTACGCAAGGACTTAAAATGCAAAGGATTCAAATGGTATCTGGAAAACATTTATCCTGAAAGTCCCATGCCCGTCAACTACAATTATTTGGGCGAGATTAGAAATGATGATAATCAGTATTGTCTTGACACTATGGGTCGAAAAAGTGGAGAACTCTTAGGTAATTTTCAATTTAAAAATAAAAAAACAAGTTCACATTGTCTAATGAAAATATTTGACATTTTTAACCTTTGGCCTTTTTTTAAAAGGCATGGGTTACTGCCATGGACTCGGAGGGAATCAAGTGAGAATTTTTTCCATGTTCTTAACATTGAGATTATGTATTAGTCCACAACTGTCGTTTTGTTACTCATGTTGATTTCCTCTTTACAATTATAGGTTTTTGCCTATACTAAGCGCCAACAAGTAATGTCAGATGACAATTGCTTGGATGCAACAGGAAACTCTGTAGTCAAACTGGTTAGATGTCATGGACTCGGAGGTACAGAATAAACATTATTATTAGTTCTATTAGTTTTATTCAAGACCTACTTACATTACAGTTTGCAAATTGCTTAAAAAATTGACTTTTTTTTATAAAAAAAAATTCCAATAGGTAATCAAGCTTGGCAGTTTAGTCGTACGGAGCAAACTATCAAGCACGTTGCGAGTGGAAAGTGCCTCTCTAAACCCAGCAGCTCAGATCTTACAACCCCAATATTGGCTCCTTGCGATGGGTCCCCAGGTCAACAATGGCTCATGGACTCTAAGTTCAAGTGGCAAGCTCAACATGAATGAATTCGACATTAACAACTGACAAGAAACGACGACGAAATAAAGACTATTCAAGACTATATACAGTTACAATTTAAAAATAATTACAAAGTATACAGTGGGAATAGATATATATATCAAAGATGAATATATTGTTATATTATTATACCATAACATCAAAACAATTCACTGCAAGTAAACTCAACGTACCAAAAAAAATCAAACAATAAGCATTTCAGCTAATAATAATGTTAAATGAAGTAAGTACATGAATTTAAACATATTTAAGTAGAATGAAATATTCCATATTTATAACATTTCCAAAAAATAGATACCAATTATTTATAATATCTAAGTTTTGAAAAAGTTTGAAAAAAATAAGAAAACCATGTATGAGACGGAATGACGTATGAATGAAAAATGTTTTTGACAATGTTGTGATTTTAATGTAAGGAGTGAAAATGAAACCTCAAATGTTTATTTGTTTTTAGCTAAGTAGAAGAAAGGTAAAATGTCTTCGTTTCTTTGTTTTTGATATGAAAAAAAACTTTCTTCGTAATTACTCGTGATATACATATCGAAGCAAGTTTAATCAATCAACAACAATAACAAAGCAATGCTATATATACATATTATTCGTACACATACATACCAATATCATTATTATGGATCTTGAACAGTTTTTACAGAAAATTTAATGCCTATTACATAGAGTTAAAATTTAGTGTGGTACATATAATAATAATAATAATAATAATAATATGAACTTTGAGAGTATGTTAAGTTATACTATTATTCCATATTTAACTTATTAAGTATAAATTTATACTTATAAGGCGTTGAAAAGTTTTACGAATTTACATTTAATATCCTCCTGATTGATTAAATATACATATATATCATGTGAAACTTAGTAAAAGCAATGACAGGGATACATTTATATCTATGCAAAAGAGACAATGAAAAGCCAATCAAGTGAAATTTTTTAAAAACTCGCAATTATGCAATTACAGATATTGTTCGCCCAAACTTCAAATTATCAATGCAATAATAGACGATAGTTTTATTGTGTGAACTAAATTCCTTTATTACTAATGAATTATAGTTCTTTATAATAATATTATATATATAATACGATATTTATATTGTTACAATGTGTTAAGAGAGTTTAAGTCATTATTTGAATAAAAAATAAATTGTAAGATTCAGACAACCATTTTTGACTGTTTTCGTACAATTTTTTCTACTAACAGCAGCAGCTATTCTATAATAGAGAGCATCATCTGCACATGCTCGAAAATAACATTGTCCCTTTACACTTCTTCATTTTTAATTACAGTATAATATATTCATTTTGGGCAGTTTTTGTTCTGCTGTGCTCTAAATGATTCATAAAGCGCGTATTAAAGTAGGTATTGCATTTTTAATGGTACATTCGTTACACAGGCATTGTTACTGGTACATATAAATAATAAATTTAAGTAACTCCACTGTATGGAAATTGTAGTGTAGAAGCATTTAATGAACTTTATTTTACAAAGCAAACTATACATCGTCTGTCTTTGTTTTCTAATCCTATATAAGTTACAACTTTTCACAAATTACAAACCTTGTAAATCCGAACGCAGTTAAAAATGACATGGTATACGCGTATGAATCATGATAGTGTATTTTCTATCATAATATTTAAATATGTAGTACAAAAACCCTGGTTATATTTAGTCAGATTTTCCTTCCACAATCGAATGCTTTAGCTCTAGTTTGTATCTTTGAGCACCTTGAATGAAAAAGAAAATAGCCCAGATGACCATGGACGGGAGAAAGTAGAAACGTAATGCACCTTGAAGGAAGTAATCCTCACCAGATGACAAATAGAGAAAGACACCGCATCGGAGGAATTCGAATAGAGGACCAGAAGGATTACCTTCCAGTAGGAATCCACATGATGTCAACGTAATTAAAAGATAACCCACAGTCATAGCAATAGTTAATTCGTCAAAATTCTGAAAAAAAATTATAAAATACAAAATATAAAAAAAAACATCCTCATATTGCCATTATTATCTATAGAATCCCAATGTACACAGGTGCGAGTACACTTTCTCAATCAGTGTTTTTCGTAAGTTGACAAAAGCAAGCTATAACCCACATTTTCATTTCGACTCATAGAGTGTCTTTGAAAGTTGAAAGGCAATATTTTGTCCTGTTCCAAAGAGATCAATCGATAGATAGAAAGGAAGGAAGACGAGAAAAGGCACAAGGATAGGTACATATACTACTACTACTACTACTACTATCTGTATGTATATAGTATTTTTTAGTATCTGTACATGTACATTTTGTGTCCTGGTTCGGGTGAAATGTACAGGACACAGGTATATACCATGCACGGTGGTTGTGGTCTGAATAATCTGAATGCTTTTTGTGTAGGTGTCAGTGAGGACGTTAGTGAGACGGAAAAGATAAGAGGAGGGAGAGAGAAAGTTCGTGTGTGTGTGCGATGAAGTGAGTGAGAGAAAGCGAGAAAGATATCGAGATTCTAGATAACATATGTATATATATATATATATAGTTTTGAGAGGAAATTACCCCTTTCTTCAGTGCAAACTCTTGAAACACCAAGACGACGGCAAAGAAATGAACAAGGATGTAGACTTGTAGCCATTTGGCCAACGGCATGATGAATTTCGGTCGTGGGCGAATCTGTTATTTACACACATAGTTAGACTTTCTTTTTTCCCTTTGTCACCATTAGTTTATTGCATAACAACACATGCAAGATACAATTCAAACACTTGTGCTATCTATTACTATTTATCGTGAATATATACAGGAAGGAATGAGATACATATATCTTATATACAAAATAAAAATATATTTGTATATTTGTATATTATCTGAGAAAACCTTAATCTGAGAAAACCACCAAATAAAAGTAAAATCAAAGTTTGTACAGTGGAATATGCACTGCATATTATGCAGTCATATATACATAATGCATAAACTTAATAGGATGAGCAACAGGGGATCCCTCATACATACTAACGAGCAACGAGTAACTATAAAAGTTTTTCATCAGCATAATATGACATATTCATGTGACATTTCACATTCTCTTTCTTAGATTTTCATTTTTTTCTTCTTCTCCTTCTTCTCAAGCTTAATAGTGGCCGGATTCTATTCATAATACAACATGGGACATAAAAAAAAGCTTGTCCTATGCTATACTTATCAACGTAAAATGTAAATACGTGCATTACAGCTGCAGTTGTTCATCCAATGTTGTGAATGATAAGTACTCTTATATGTATATCTTTCTAATTTATTCATGTCCTATATATTTTTCAAATGTCATTTGAAATGGTAAAAACGTATTCTTTTTTGTTATACATAATTTTATCATCAAAATATAAAGAAACGTACATCAATTTTATCTTCATCTCGTCCCAGTCGGGGAGCTCCTACACCAGGGATCCAGGAAGGACCCCAAAACACAGCCCGGAAACTGTCCGCCCAAGTTTTCTGTGATTTTGCCCACTGCCATAAACCAGGTACTTTATGTACCTAAAATATAAACAAAGTTGTTGGAGAGAGAGAGAGGTGAGTAACCCTTAACGTTCTAACGAAAGATGAATAATACAAGTTGGAGATGCGTGGTATATGTACATAGCCAACGCAAATGATTCGAGTAAATCAAATTATGGGCGATAGCCGTAAATCATGCACTTTTTAGTCAATTTCGCAACTTGAAATTCAATTACCGTTTGCCAAATCGGGTTAAAAGATTTGTGTTGGAAGACAATGCCTGGGAAAAATATAAAATACAATTATAATTTATGATGCCAGGATAATAATAATAATAATAATAATAATAATAATAATAATAATAATATATAAGATTTTCCATGAATAAGTTTTAATCTCATTTGTATATATACTTTAATTACCAAATACCAGCTCTTCATCTTTCTTCATGGCTTGGAAAGTTCCGAAAATTCTGTCCCATATTCTGTATATATCAAATTAAATTACTGTACTGCATTGTTTGACTTGTTCCTTATCTAATTTTCTGTCTACTTTTATATATTTAATCATTAAATTATAATGCGTAAAAGACGTACATCAGTAAACCGCCGTAGTTCTTATCCAACACGTACAGATTGCAACCTATACATACATTCACGAAGAAAATTAGATATTTTTTGAAGGGAAAAGACGAAGAGTAAACACATTTTATCTTTACACTCTTGGGTTTACTTTCTCTCTCAATTTGGTCGAATGGAAAGGTGAAAGTAAAATTTATTGGCTTATGTACGTGACAGGTAAATGTTGCATTATAAAAGAGAATTAAAGAATTCACTCGAGGAAAATGGTGAAATTCAAGCAAAATGTAGTTCTTATTAGGAATAGTTAGTGAGGTTTTTTTTACCATGATGCACTTTGTGATGAGTGGGTGTGTTGAAAATCTAAAGAAAACATCATTTTTAATTGTCATGTGATATTGTAAGAGTTTGCAGAAATCGTAAAACAATTTGAACAGAAATCATAGAAATCACTCACATATTCGAGGGGTCCAAGATCTCCAACTAGCGATGTATGTATCCATCCTTGATACAGTAAATTCAGCTGTTGATGAGCCAAACATTGAGCTGGAGGAATAATCAGAGCCAATGGCAGGTAGAAAAACTGCAAATATAAAAAGGTGTCATGAAGAAAACTCAATGATAAATTACATGTTTGATTTTCATCTGAAAATGTGTGCCACCACTAAATTTACAGTTTTTCCAGCACACATGAATATTCAGACTCGTAATATTTAAATTGCCAAATACAGCATGAACATGTACAATTTCCTTCAAGTCACGTATAATTTATGATTTCATCGGCTAGGTTCGGTGTGTACGGCGATTACCACTAACATCACTAAATGTTTGGTAATCGAATCTATTGACATAACATTCACAATACAAAATTATCGAGGATGAAATGAAGTTATAATCCCATTATAAAAAGGAGACAATATCCCTATAAATACATGCACAAATGTACCTACTCCATACTTCCATAGGTGTACATGCTTGAATACAATAAATAATCGGAATAGACGCAGGTGAAAGTTGTAACAATCAATCAATCATTTACTTCCCTGTATTGTATATATAGAACGAGGATTTGAGTGAATGAATAAATTGAATTCACCTTTCCCCTTGAGCTTGGCAGTTTTCTGGAGCGTTCTCTGTTTACATATACACATAGAGACACAGATAAACTCGCAATCAAATTGAAAATCTACATCTACACATGCTGTGTACACTTATGTACATACTATAGACCATCCGTGTAGACTTCTCCAAATGCGCACAACATCAATTACAATATAATAAGTGAAGCTTTCAAAGGCTCAGAACTTCTAATCTACATGCCTTACATTTTCAAGATAAATATACAATGCTCAATAAATTCGTGCCAGTCCTTTCATTTCGTAAATACATGAGCTAGGACGGAAATTATTTAATGATTCGTATATCTTACGCACATGAGTATAATTGTGTAGTTTCACACTCCTCACTCATTTAGTGTACGAAATAGAGACAATGGAAATTTTCATTTCTCAGAAAATCATGGACGAGAATACAGTTGGGCAGCGAGGTGTCGTCAAGTTTTTTTACAAAACAGGGACTCAACGCAGTTGAGATCCATAATAATTCAGTGAGAGTGTACGGTGACTCGGCCTTGTCCTACCGGTGGTCAGCCCGATTTCGAAGTGGGCAAGAAACCCTTCGAGACGACCCACCCGTAGGACGCCCAACTACTCACCACCTCGAGGAATATCAAGAAAATGGAGAGACTCGTCACGAAAGATCCAAAAGTGACCATTCGGTTTTTAACATATGAACTCAATCCCATGCTAAAATTGTTTTCCTCCTACTATTTCTGTGTCCCAAATGAAAATTATTGGCACGAACTTATTGAGCACCCAGGTATGTAGATATTTTCTACACTACACCTTCTCGAGAATCTTTCATCCCTGTAAATAATAAATGTTATGCTCTCGTCTTCGTTTCCTATCTTTCTCTTCTTCTTCTACTTCTCTCTCTCTCTTTAACTCTATCCTTCTTCACCCAAGTTAAAATAAATAGTGTGGAAATTCTATTGCGACTTTACCCTTAATCACATACCTACATTTACGATATCTGTGCAAGGAACTAAGGAGGTTCAAGGTAGGACGAACGATCCCATCACTTTGTAGAAATGCCACCTTCATGCAATATGACTTTTACTCTATGTATATATATATACAATACAGCCAGTTAGCCACAAACACAATATCCACACAATAATATTTTGCATCTTAAATCTATCGATCCTCTTACGGTTGAGATGGTTAAATATTTCACGAGACTTGACTACAGTCTAATCCTCATCCTAAACCTCACTCACCTTAAACTCCCTAATACACAAAACTGTATAGTACTCGACTCTCCAATTCCACGTCCGAGTCCAGAGACCAGACAACCACCAACCAGATGATAGAAGCGACGTCTTTAGCTCATGAGATTACTACGGTAACCCCAAGCAACTCATGTAAAAGCAACCTCTCCGTCTCACTGACTGAAAGTATACTTATACAGAAAGTAAATTGTAAAAGTACTTTTTCTTTCTCACATCTCACTCCATGTATATAGATATAAAATACAATTTAGTCATCTCCCTTTTAAACTCTACATACAATATATACAACGACAACCGTAAACTCAGGTAAGTACTTTGCCCCCAAATCCCAAATCCCAACCACAAAACACAGACAATAACATGTACGGAATGAGAATAATATAATATAGGACTAGGCTGAATACTATACAATTATAATTACTCCCAATTAATTAGGAGCAAAATTACTTCATTTTATGTGAATGTTGTGACAAAGGTGAAGAAAGAAACGTAGCGAATAAATCATCGTAAAGATAACCGCTTCTCTCACTTATGTAAAGAATCTTTTTGTATTGTATATACATCTTGAAGGTTATTTCCAAGAAGTTTGTATTCATATCCGTCGGACAGCTAGAGCTATAGAGCTGTCAAATACATACTTCAGAGTGCCTGTTAATTTCCACAGCGTGGGTTTACATTCTCTCTCTTTCTCACTTTCTCTTTCTCCACCAAAGACCTTTGTCTCATTTCCACAGATTTATACGGGCAAATGAAAAATTAGAACTGTGTGCCAAACGAATATTGAGTGGGGCAGAGAAAAGAGAAAACTGTCGTGGAAATGATTACCATTTGCTCGTGACAGGAAATTTTTTTAAAATGCACAGAAAAAGAATCTCATGAGAAGACCTTGAAAGAATTTTCTTCATCATCGGGAAATCTTGGAAACACGACTATCACTATCACTAATCATTAACTTTATTATTCTACACGACAAAAAAGGAATCTTGGAATCCCAAAGCTTAAAATCCAAATTCAAGTTTGCACACAGTATTCATTTGATGAACTACTCAAAGGAACATCCATGGTAATCCATCCGTACATGTGTCAAACTCGTTTACATGTACATACGTTTTCATCCAGCTTAATTTGTGTGGGATAAAGTTATAGGGGAAGGATGAAAGAGAATGTTTTTAAAACAAGTAATTAAAAGCAAGGTTTCGAATGTGTCTATATATCGTATACTCTACTCTACTGAACTCACCGAATTGATCCAATTATGCGTAATTGGGTGTCTTATGGCCACAGCCATGTTGAAATCTTCCGAAGAGTGATGCACTTGATGTTGCGCCCACAGGAAATTCACTTCTAAAGAATCCATATAGAATAAAAAATTATATATATTTTGTTCACTTTTCCTCCGTATTTATATATTTTGCTTATGATAGCCAATCTAGCACATGAATTTCCATGGATTTTCATATGCTTTAGAATGGGAATTGGAATGGGAAGATTATATTATGGATGGAGTCATCAAACAAAATCGTAGCACACAAAGTATATAATTTTGTGTGTGGGACGTGGAGTTTATGAAAACAAAAGGCTTTGGCGTCTTTGTATAGGTAAAAGAAACGGGGGAAAGTTGACTAAATCCTCATTTCCTTACTCACTTTCATGTACATGGAAAGAAGAGTGTTGAAGAGTTTCAAGTTTCTATGTACCATGAAACCATAACCATAACCGTGTTAACATTTAAACATGAGGCTAAACTGATATACAGAGTTGTTTTCACTCAATTTCCTTCTCCATATTTGAATTTACCGTCAGACGTCAGATTAAATGGGATCAACTCACTTTCCCTATATAGGATCAACACGGACAGAAAATCGTTACTTGATATTGGACCAATTTTTAATTTATCTGATTTTCCATATGAAGAACATCGTCTCTGTTGGTGATTGACAAACAAGCTTTCATTCTACAATTTTATATATATCTTTTTATCATCAGTGAACGCAAACGGATTCACCCTCGTGTCTCTGTATAGTTTCATTTTTCATTCCATCATAAATAAATACACATACAATACAGCTTTGTTTACATTGTCAATAGAAATCGATGAGGATTTTCAATTTTCAAAGTAAACATGAACTCACTTGGAAGTATATATACGACTGGAATATCATGGGAAAATAACAGAGATCAAAAATATTTGTCAAAAGTCATAATAAAATACATAGGGAATAACCTAAACGTTTCATATACATTCCGACAATATCCCTTCTATATGTCTTCAGTCAGTCGCAACCATTCAAGGGATATAATAATATAAAAAAATATAGCGAGACGAAAAAAAACAAACGTAATACTGATGGGAATGAACCCGGAAATATGTAAGAGTTTACTCAGTAGTTATATGACATTGTGACACGAACGTGACTCTGAAGACGACAGACATATCCAATTTTGCAAAAAGCTTATTATTATTATTGAAAGTTGACGAATTCCAACATTGAAAGTACGTGCTGCAAAGTCCCTGCGTGTGATGGAGCATGTAAAAATTGATAGACTCACAGGGTAATTGGTTTGTAATTAGTAATATTTTGTACTCTCCATCCAAAATTCTTGGAATAATTAAAATTAGTAACTTTAACGAGATTGTAAACAAAACGAGAGACTTGTTATGATTGAATTGATTCTCTGTTGGCATTCTACGAATTTCTGTAAACGAAAAGTCCCTGGGCAAAAAATCTATATAATGTATAAGCAGTTATAAAAGCCTGGCGATGCAATGAAAATCCATTTAACTTTTACTGTCACTGTGTTGCGAGTCGAGACGGGAGGGAAATGTAATCGGAATTTAATGACCATCAATGATTCGGTATGGGATATTCCATATTGGGGTTCAAATAAATTGGATTACGTAAAACGTAAATACGTGATGTACAAGCAAAAGCAAACGCATAAATATATGGTTTTGAAAATATTGTAGTATTCACGTACCGTGTGAGGCTCTGTGTGCAAAGTAGTAGGCCAAATCTACTCCAAGTAGTGCGGCATACCTACAACAATCAAACTGCTTAGTCAATCTATATTTCATCACTGTCATGATATTTCAAAATTATGTATATGTACATAATACATACTCAATAGAAAGAAAGTGTATATAGCATACCATGTAAATGGATTATCCCAGCATAAGTCAATCAGTCGATATTTGTTATGGATTGCAATGTAAAGAGACACCTCAATACCCATCGACAAGATTCTATTTTTCAAGGTAAAAATCACAATTGGATATGAAGATATTTTGTCCAAGAATCGGTTTTACATATACAAATTAAGTACATTTATGTTACACATTAAATACATCATTTTACGAGGAGCTTCATATATCTAATCTATCTATATTTTGTACACATTCACTCATGGATCGTTCAGTCTCTTTGGTAATTTCACATTCCGGAAAATGATAAGAATAATGTCCAATTTTCAGACAAATTATGTACTTAAATGATGCATGAGGTGTGTGTCTGTGTATATTATATACAAAGTTTCCGGGTAATAGATGAGCAAAATCATTTAAATTGGGAAGAAAAGCACCGGAGGAACAACAAAAGTCACTCTTGTGCATGTATACCTAAATCTGAATAAAAGTATTTTGAAGCTCACTTGACAGTTTCTGTGATGATTCCATGTGTGAGAGAGTTCAAGCTTTCAGCAAGTCGAGGGATTTTCCCTTTCATTGCCAGTACCAAGAACTCGCAGCAAACGAGGCCCAAAAACAATGGAAACAACTGTCACAGAGAGACAAGAAAAGATTAAGCATACTTACATGTTCATAAGCAAGGAATAAATAAATTACACCTGACTTATTATTACTGGTCAGCATGTTCACTGGTCTGTCATTACATTTGTCATGTGATAAGTGATAACACTCTTTTCCGTTTCTAATGTACATTACAACATTACGCATTACAAGCCATGTCTATTTACTATAATATCTGTACTAATACATATCTCAAAGTATAGTAAATGTGTTTTATAAATTATAAAATATAGTAATATAGAATGACGAGTTTCAAGCGTAATTTATGTTAAGCTCTGCTATGTTTCTTTCAATCTTCTTTCTCGTAGGCAAAGCTACTACATTTTTACACACAAGTTGAGATATGTTGATAGATATACATATTACATATAGGTATATATACAAAGTACAGAGGTATATAACGAGCGTCGGCTGTTTTGTTTACATAAGACAAGTTCTTGTACAGGTTCCAAATTATAATTGTTACACAAGGAAAGGAAAACATGTGCTCTGCCTCTTTTTGAATTGTATAACCGTTCTTTTTTATACTACATAACATGACGAGGCAGTGAAAGGCCCTGGGTATAATCCTCTTCATATTTGGTAAGTACTAAGTATGCAGTCATTGCAGTCACTCAATATAGCAATTATCATTTGTAATAAAAGCGTAATAGTTTCATGGAAATTTTTAATTTAACTTTAAGAGACCGGTACGATTCTCCCAGATTCTTCAAATTTCACAGTTCACAGTTCATGGAAATACAATTTATGTATATATACATACTTTGTCGGAGTTTGTTCAAGTCACACACTTTGTCCTTTTGTAATTGTAATTTGTACCACCTTAGAATTATTCAACAAATTACTAGTAGAAATAGTAGCAAAGACAAAATTTACCTCGGAAATGTAGTAGGGAACGTCTTGCACATTTTTCCAAGTATTTTCCTTTGGTGGAACCAAATAAAATAATTTACCTAAATCTTTCAACACTTCTGTCCCCGTCGTATTGAGTAAAGACTCCATCGTTAGCAATTCTTTCATTTTGTAAAAACTTCACATTCACTTTTGTCAAATTCCTTTCAGCGTTTTTCTTTCAATTAAGAGTCGTCGATGAAAACAGGCGACGATACTAAAGAAAATATACAAATGTTGAGAGAGATGGACCGTGTACAACACTTTGAGGAAGCCACTGGAGAGTGAGTTGTTTGGTCGATTGTTAACTTGATTAAAATATAATTAAGAAATTTCTTGTCGTGGAACGCGCCTACGCAGTACGGCACGCACTATTACGATTATTACAGGTATTGTATATATGTATTACCATTAGGATTTTTTCTCAAGTTGCAAAGTGAGTTTGTTTCTATGTCTGACGAGGACTCGTGAGGATTGTATTACGAGGACTTGCTATAGGATACCTGATGATGTGGAATTGACAGTCGGCAGTCCGTGAAAATCCTTTTTACTTTGTCCTCAGACAACCAAGACCCAATATTATATACTGATGGTGAGGAGGGAAAAACCATCAATGGAAAACAATTGGATCAGAAACGAAATGGAAACTTGAGACAGTCCACAGTCTAGTAGTAGTGGTCAACAAGATTTCAATGTTGAATGAGAATTGGAGTTGATAATACCTACTAAAATTATGACCACTGACGACTATAAGTACATCTGTATATATGATTTGAAGACCCACGGTGGTGTTCTCCATTTACTCCTCATCCCATTCATCCCATTGCATAGCAGCATATTTTTTTTATACTTACCTTTGTAATATTTGTACTCTGCCCAGTCAACAAGAGCCGATAGTTTACTTACTCTGACCACATGCATACATAATATGTACACAGGCAGTGGTGTTGTATCTCTTGAGTGGTCGTCTCTCTCTCTCGCACATGAAACACATTTTCCTTTCCTCTTGTTTTTGCCTTGTTATTCAATTCCTTACCCTGCTCACCTTTCCCTTTTTATGCATGCATCCGTAAATTAATCCTGTCTCATTTCATATCATACTTGCACACACACACACGCACAGACTTGAAGCACCTTAACATTATTACATTATTATGCAGCATAACTCATAATATGTAACCCCTTCCATTCATCATCAATAAACACATTTTCATAATATTATTTAACAAGACAAGAAATACACTGAATATCTATCGTGTGTATGTGTAGATATATGTATGTATGTGTGTGTGTTGTATAGTTATTGTCATTGTTACTTTGAGTTCTGGTTCTGACAAGTTTCCGTAATAGTATTTCGTACCTTTGTATTGTATATAACTTGACTAGAGATTCTCAAATCTAGAAAATTGTTTAGAGAATTGTCTCAATTCCCAGCACAAATCTTTCAAAAACGAAAAAAGTATTTCATGTCAAAATCCATGAGCACATATCAAAAGGCAAATTTAACTAATACAAATAGACTTGAAATTATCCATGGATATAGACTGGAAATGTGGGAAGTAGTGTGTAGGGAAATGAATGAAATCACGTTGTTGTTTTTGCTACTGTAAATTGACTGGGTGGGTGGGTGTGTGTTTGAGTGCATGTGCTTTGAGGTAATTAATGATCAATTGTCATGTTGAGGAAATTTAGCGAAAAACGTGCAAGTTGTGCATGAGGACCATGAACTCCAAAGAGGAATTGCCCAGAGATAATAATATTTTTTTGTTCAATCTCGATTTGATATTAATTTCCATTTAAATCCCAATGATGAATATTCTATTCTGTGTGTACAGTGAGTTCAGAGTACCGGAACAAGGAAATGAGGAAATGGAATCTAATGATGTAGCTCTAATGTTTCATGACTAAATCACATGCAAAACTGAAAAACTATGTCTATATACAGATACAATATACATATAGTGTACTGTCGACTATACAAAAAAACTCGTGATAAATCTCAATTTTTTTCCCCCTTTTTTCCTTCCTCCATCCCCACAAATTCACAAACAGTAGTAGCAGGAAACTGGAGAAATATAAATACAGATATGTATATCGTAGCATGTTAAATATATATGTACACACTTAAGTATATAATTTGATCATTCTTCCCTCTTCATCCCTTTTCAGCTCTCACTCAAATTCATTTAAATATATTTTATTAATTGGAAAATTGCGAGACGTTTTTGTCATGTAATGGATGAAGACTATATAACATGGGTGATGTGAATAAGGCTGCTTTTAAAAAATTCGTTAGCATAACAGGTCTGTCCTGTCTTTTGTGGCTCTTTCCTCACAATCAGTTTTCATCCAATGTACATACTCATTATTTAATACTCATACGCATGGATCATTTATACGTTTCAACCTCAACCTCTTTTACCTTTAGTTAATGTGTAAGTACACACACACACACACACACAAATATGTGTTATGAAAACTTATTCCGAGAAGAATGCAATACAATCAAATAGCAACAGAGAATTACACAGTGCAATAAGAAAGGAAATAAAAATCTAGTTTTTTTTATATAATACCCCTGATAATACTTAGTAGAACTTTCATGACCATTAAATTGTGTGCTTGTAAAAGAAGTTTTTAGAGCTTCAATTTTACTAATAAATAAATATACATTCAATCTAAGAACGTCCAGGGAGATGGTTTAAAAAATTCTCTCCCTCTCTCTCTCTCTCTGTCGTAACTGGTTGCACAGATAAGATACAATCAAAATTATATATCTCGTCTCAACACGTGAGGGCTCAATCCCATCTCATTTAATTTAATATGCCGGCTTTTATTTTTGTTTATGTAATACTCTCGCATGTAATACTTCTTTTTTTATGTAACATTTTTTTTGGTCAAGTTATGAAACAAACAGAGGTGCACATGAATAGAGTGTTGTCCATATGATGTGTAAATTGTGTGCGCGCAGTGCACAATGAAGTAATTTAAAAAGCAACATCAATCAGAAGAATTTGCTTTTGTTTTGTTGTATCTGCACTTGTGATTATCATTATTGCATTTACAATGCAGTCTCGGGAGTATTTTTTTTTCATTTGTCGGCTGGAACAATTTATATTGATTTATGACGTTCATTTTTTCTGAGGGAAGACTCTGCACTCTCTTGCAATTTCTACAGTTTTTTTAATTACCAAGTGAAGAAATTCATAGCACAAAAAAAGGGTTAAATCAACACTGCTCGGTACATATGGATTAAATAATGTTTGGTTTTATTACGTCTACTCTCATCTTTTCTTATATAATTCGACAAAGACGTAATTGTTAAGAGACTGTACACCAATACTCCAGAGTCCTAAAAAACTTAAAAACGTCATCACTACTTGCAGTTTTGCTTCAAGGGAGCCGAGAGATAAGATGAATGCCTCCCTGTCACCTCACCAATAGTGACCTTCATATATCTTTGCCTATCATTACATAATTTTCATGATTTAATCATTCTTATAATAGCTTCCAGCAATATATATGAAAGCGTTTGTCATGAGAAGTTATGCATATTTGTGGATACGGGACTTTTCTGAACAATCTACAGTGACTACAGTTGAATTGTCATGTGCTCATGTGTGTACTGTGTACGATTACAAATACAGATTTACTGATGAAAGATAGAAATAATCCGAGTTCCTGTGTATTCCTGTTAGCTATATAGTCAGAGTTTTTTTACTCTTTAGTACTCTTATACTCGATTGTACGATGACAATTTTTGCAATCGATTTGTTATATAACAAGAAAGATTTCATCAAATATGAAAGTCAAATCGAATCATTCGCTTCCTTGCGTTTACCTGCCACAATTTTCCACAAGGTTTTCACTAGAAAAATATCAAATTACGATGAAATTCCATTGCAGTTTCTTCTTGGTTTGTCGTCAAATGTATTATCTATATAATACAATTTAGTTTTCTCGAACCTACTGCGGTTTTCTCTATATAGAATGTATCTATTTTTTAACAGTGACGTAAAAATCTCTGTACAATACAACAAGAAGCAAACCCGTGTGTATTATAAAACTAACTACACGACATTCTAGGATATATAATATAATATATATACTCTCCATCCACAGTCCACGCAACTTTTATTTTTCTGAGTCAAGACGCGTAGCGTATGAGTTCTCCTTGATATTCATACGCGAAAGTGGAAAAAAATTTGAATTTGAATTCTGAAATCCACAGTGTTGTATAATTCTGGAATCGATTCTATGTTAAAGGATAGGACAATTCCTAGAGAATTATACACGACTCTTTTATCGTCTTGCACATTCTGAATCATCATTCATCACTTATAAATATACAATTATAATTATAATTATTTAGTGAGGAGTGAACGGGAGAATAACAGCAGTAATTTAAATTATTTAAAATGATAGAAGTATACCACGGAAGGAGAAGTTAATTGTGATTCGTCTGCATTCGTTTCTTACTGAGTTGAAGATTGATTTGAAAAAAGAGTTAGACAAAACAAACAGAAAATTATACTCTCACGAATCATTTAAAAAGCACGATAACGTTAATAAAACAATAAAATCAATCACTGGTTTTGGTTTCACCTCAATTTCGAAAATCCTGCAGAACTCAAAAGAAACTGAGCGCATGCATTTAGTGATATCCGAATATTATTATTCTTATGCATCAATATGTATTTGTAAACAACTCTCCATATGATATGGACTCTATATG